>LQRL01095240.1:0-14191 GCA_001703475.1 Hydroides elegans | reverse complement strand
TTTTTTTTTTTGCGTAACGGATTTTTGAGTCTCTTTTGTGTCTCTTAATTATTAATATTTTTTTCATTGAGACCTATATGAAATAAATTTATACATTTGTGTAATGTTTAAGAAACTACTTTAATGAATATTATGTTAATTCCGAAAGTATTTGATACTGTCATAAATTCTCACCGTAGTATTTTTTTAATACGAAACTTTTGTATGAACATTTCCAAAAACTTTAAACTTTTTTCGATATCAAAACTAACGGTCCTTATAAAACTTGTTTACCATTTTTATTTCTCAATGTGGTTCGATTTGTTTGGACGATAAAATAAAAACGGTTTTAACGGCTGCTTAACCATTAGAAAAGAATGGTTATATTTTTAAAGCGGTTACATGTTCTCCCAAATAGCTCTACCCTAATCCTGATGTGTAAACGACCATCTGTCTGAAAAAGTTGCCGGACTGAAAGATGGCCGTACACGTTTTCCAGACTTAATGTTTGATACATTGCATTTTAATATTGAAATGAAAAAGAAAAATGTACTCTTCTTACAAGAGAAATTGTTTGAAGCATGTATGAAAACTAAATTTTGCCGAGATTTAGCTATACTTATTCAGGGCAAAATATATTATGCGGGTCTACCGGTATATTAAGTTAAGCATGTTACAATGTGATATATGATGTACCTTTTTTCTCGCAGCATCTTTATTCATCTCAATATAAATGTCACTGTAGAAACTATATAATAAATCAAGCCAATATATAAGATGCCGGAGCCAAAACAGAGAGTACCTCCCACCATGTGAACATTAGTTCCCATTACTCTTGTAGGTCAAGTATAAATGAAGAGTTCAGTGCACAATTTTTTTGCAACTAGATTAAAACGGCATCGAACGACTGATGATCCATGTAAAATGACAGCATCGAACGCTTATATAAATTATAAGCAAAATTTGCGCGAGGTAACCCGATAACAATAATAATAATCTATATAGTGGTCAATTTATATAACCTGATATGTATTCAGTAAATTTTCTCCAAACACCCTAATCGACTTAATACCATTTTGCAGATAAGCCTTCGAATCCTTCTCTTTGACAAGATGTTTCCGAAAAACAGAGATATAGAGGTATTGAATTTGTGATTTCCTCCGAAGTGCTATAATAAACCGTATAGCATTGGTAAGGATGGGCATACCGTTTTCGCAAATAACACTTTTATCTATGCTGTGACGCGGATAATCAGATAAAAAAGTAATGGTATTTATTTTTAATCCTGTTTACTATCTAGAGCTCTCTGTGATAGCAGTGATTGAAAATCAAACAAAGGAGCAGATCGATTGAAATTAATGATCTCTTGAAAAACGTTGTGATATTTGAAAAATAATAGTTAGAGGTTTGACAAATCTGCCCTAAAGAGCTATCGTATATATTTTTATCCCATGCGAAATGAGGGGAAAAAGTGTTCCCTTGTCTGTCTATCTCTCTTTTTTCTATCAAGCGAGAACGAGAGAACGTCAAGTCAGTGGTTCATATTCATCAAAATATTACAACACATGATGTAGATAAGAAAGATAATGATTTTGCTAAAGCTATGGTCTAGATATAACACTGTTGATCTGCAAAAACTTTTTTTTTTTCGATTTCACCCTAGAAAAAAAAATGTCTAAATGTATATATAATATACAACAGAATCTGATGCCAATGACAATATAAACGCTACTCAATAACATTGAATTTATTTTAAAACATTGCGTCCTTACATCACACAATATGCTGATATCAAGTATAATTTAACCAGCAAGAGTGTTGCTTTAACCATAGGGTTCTTTAACCACCGGGTCAGTCCATATCATCTCCCCCGTTTGACCCTGTGAGCACTCAATTTCGAGTGTTCTTTCAACCCTTTTATGCTTCTCTATATAGGAAAAATACCTTAGGCATTCTTTGGAAGTGCAAATTGAAGATTGCCGTGCAAGAATGTAATCAGGAAATGTAGCCTCTTCCAACATGACAATATGACTTATTATCATAAACAACACTGTGTTGCACTCAAAAATATACATGATTGAATGTGTGTCTGCTTTATAAACTCGACCTCGCTGATTACGAATCTGAACTTTAAAATGTTCTATCACGTCCCGTTTTTTTGTAAAATCGATTTTTCATTTTTGGCATTTTTGACGAAATTCTATGGTTCTGACCTTTTGAGTTTATGATAATTTTAAAAATTACCATGTTAACCTACTCAAATTTTGACTTGTCTGTATTAATTTGTCATAATCTATCCATCAAAGATGCTTTTAACATCGAATAAAATCTTCAACTAAGAAAATATTAGTTATTTACATGTAAATCTCAAAGAAAATGTTTTTTTCTCCAAAAAAAACATTCCCTATTCGAATTTCAGTGAGTTTATGTCTGAATATCCCTAAAACGGTTATTAAATTGTTGAGGAATAATTATTTTGGTTCATACTGTTACAATTTTAATATTTTTTCATATATTTTACACACGAACAGCAACCGGAAGTTCAAGTTATTGTAATGCCACTGTTTATGTCTACACAATTTCGCAAGAAACATAACAATTGATGCAAATGTTGACCTTTGTTTTATTTATTATTAAACATTTATACATTATAAGATATAAAAATACATTTGTAAAAATCGTGTTACTGAAAAAATAACTTAAAGCGTAAAGATATGTAGTTTGCATGGACTCAAATGGGCCGCGCGTTTGTTAAGATTGGTAGCTTATATTTTATTACTTACATTGTCTCTTATGGCGAATTGAGCAACCCCTTGCCTTTATCACTAAGCAAAAACCCTTATTGTGTGCATTATAGTGGGATAACTAAGTGATACGATTTCTATAGAAATTAACTTACTTACCGGTAATACCACGTGTTCTAGGCATCACCGTGTAGAAAATTAATCGGACCATCGAAAACAGACTATAGAATGCCCAATTGCTCAAAGAGAATATTTTAAAAATTTTCCAAGTTATTTTTGATGACTCTGCCCAGGGTACCCCTCCGTTCGAGAGGTTATCAGAATATGCTAGTTGGTATTTTTGGATGAAATATATATTTATAGTCAATATAGTGGCCAAACATTTATATAGAGTTCATTTCAAATCTTTTAGAATCAATGTATTTGAAATATTTACAAAATTAGAGTTTATTTTGACAAAAATAGAGAAAAAATGCAAAATTAAAAATGCGAATTACAAAAAAATGTGACGTGATGAAACAAAATGGACATCGGATTCGTGTTCAGCAGGACAAAATCATATAAAAACACACTTTGCCTTTTATGTATAATTTTTTAGGTGCCAATTTGTAACACAGTGCAATAGTGATAGCTTAGGTAGCTCGAAGGCTGTTAAACTAAATTATAAATCCTCCGAAAAGTGTTTATTATATCTAGAAAAAAACTCACTCTTACTCAAATTCAAAAGAATTGATCAATCAAGCAGAAACAACAAACAATTCTTCAACAATTGTTTTATGAGAATTTAAATCGAGTATCTGTATCGAGTATAAATGTAGTGATTTAAATTGTAGACTGTATCTAAGAGTAGAAAGAATAACTACATTGAAGGTTTGACAAATTATTCGGTGATAGAAATACAACAACAAAATCCGCTCTAGATTCTATATGATGCAAAAAAAAAAATGAATGTGGTTTTTATTGTGTATTTAATTGTACATGAGCATGAAAAAGTGCATGTCGTCTTACAAAGAGTTTATAGAATGATGTATTTAAAGGGTTCCACTGTGAACCAGCTATCTCTGCTATATGGCCCAAAAATAATTCCCTCGTCGTAAAAATCAAGTACCGTTGGTTTCATTGGTGCCAACGAAACGGGGATATTGTTCAGGATTAAACCTTTTCCCAAAGTGTTTTCCTGCCCTCGGGCTAGTGCTCAACTTAACACTAAGTTAAGAATGACTTTAGGGGCACTCACACGAAGAATAAAAAAACGTTGAGGATTTTCCCTTCTATTCCGAAGATTCGTTTCACAAATAAATTCACATTGAAGTGCGAGTTTCCGCCGCCGCAATTCATTATTTTGTAAACGAATTATCTGAATCCCGTTCTTGTTGTTGTGAGCAACGTTGCCGCCGTGCTTTTGTCCATTTTTACCATCGCGTCATTCTCCTTTCTTCGGCAGAATATGACGCGATGGAAGCTTTCACGGAATTCTTTGGAGACGAAGTTATAGATGATCGGATTGAGACATGAATTTGAATAGGCCATACAGCGCGATACAAACGCAATCGTATCGAGCAATTCCGAGTGTTGTTCGGGCAGTGAGCCCCAGTAACCAATCATCAAGTAGAGATGCACTGGTAGCCAAAGAATGGCAAATGTGGCCACGATGAATACAAGCAAGCGACTCGCTCGCACTTTATGCTGATGTGATGAATAATTTTCCCGTAGAGCGACGCTGGATTGCTTTTGAATCCGCTTGCGTACCCGCGTGGAAAACAGAACGATGGTGATGAGCGGAATGACGTAAGCGAAAGCCGTGAAGGTCGTAAACATGATTTTTCCCGCCGCGCCCGAATCGATTTGACACACGCCGTCGTCGAGTCCGTAATGTTTCAAAATTGGGGTGTTGGCTGTAAGCATGACCATCCATATGATAATGATAATGCGCACGACGTTCTTATGCGAGCGAATGCGCTTGGTGCGATTGTCAAGTCCAGATATGGCCAAGTAACGAATGATGGAAATCAAGACAAGGGTGTATATAGTGACATATACAGTTACATTTAATAGATAGTTCATCAGTTTGCATATGACCATTGCTGGAATACCCGACATTTTCCATCCTAGAAGAAAGGTAAGATCCCGATAGGCAGTGAATGGCGGACAAACAATAACAAAAGATAAATCGGCGATGGCCAGATTCAAAAGCATTATATTCATGACAGTGCGCCATTTCTTCTCCGATATGATCACGTAGATCACCAGGCTATTGCCAAAGATGCCAACCAGTGTTATGATTCCAAATAGAATGGGACATATGAAATAATGAAGAACGATTAATCGTGTTGTTATATTTATCCGGGATAAATCCTCTGGATTGGAGGTTATGGATGTATCCGTGGTATTCATCATCATTTTGTTTGGTGATCTTGTTTATTTAATTGATATTGTGTCATATATTATATTATCAATTCAGCAAATGTCACTTGAAGTTTTGATAACGAAACTTTTTCTCAAAATATCCTGCAGTAAAATTCTTAAGTTGCATTTTTGTCGGTGGTGTCCAATAGAATAAATACAGCAGCCAAACACTATAAAAAATTCCACTGTAAATGCACTTTATAACAAACTTTAACATATACTTTTATTAACTGAACTCAACGATATTGTCATTTATAATAATTGTGAATGTCGAGATTTTTTTAACTAAGTAGATATTTAGTTCCCAGGCTATAAAACTCGATTTCTTCACTTAACCGCGAATACTGCAACTGTTTTTGGGAATAGATCAAATAAACACTAGAAATATCCTTGAAAGTTTTAAAAAGCGTAATTTATTAAGCCATGTCCATAGCAGTATTTACTTTCGCCATTCTTAAATAAAAAGTTTGTATTTATATTCTGTCATTCTCGGCTCCGTGATTCTTGCTAAAAAATGAGTATATGATATAATCCTTCCGAAATGCTAGTTAAATATTTGAAGTCAAATCACTTTATTTTCCTTTTTATTAAATTTGGCTTATTAATCATCCAGTCTTGTTTGTACTAAATTAAATCTGTTTGTTCTCCAATAATTGCTGCGAACTTATTGCCGATTTATTTCATTACTTTGTGAAGAGTAAATCCTCAACTGTAGTCAGCTGTCTATCACAATATCCCAATGTCTGCTTATATGAAAATAATGATTATGTCTTGTTCTTTTTTTGCGAATTCTCGTTTTAAAAAAACTATTGCATTACTTTTAGCATTCTGTCTAAATTGCACATTGTGTGGATTCCTCCAGTCGTGTATTTTCCATTAAAGCGAGGGAGAGGGCGTTTTTCGTCGTCAATGTTTGATTTTGTTCCTTCACTTATTATTCTACAATTTTATGATTATTGGTAAAAACAGATGCGACAGGAAATTAATGACTTCATATCCGTAATTTCCTACTCATTAAAAAAAGAGGAAGACCGCATACGCGAATCCTGACTTTTCTATTTGTTTTTATTTCTTTCTCTCCTTGGTTCCCTGAGAGCATTCGCAAACTGCATGTTGGGTTATTATTGGGTCACAACAAAAAATGAATCGTCTTTCAGTGAAGAGCATGTGTAGTTGTTTAATTTTACAAATGATTGCTCCAATTAGTAATATTTAAAGTGTCAGCTATTCAGATTTCACGGAAAAATTAAGGTTGATTATCCGTTTCTCGTCTAATGTAAAACAAGATATTGATAACTCGCTTCCTTTTTAGCCACGGATTGCTATGCGGATTGTGTATGCTTATTCCGAGGTAAAAGCGTATTTAAAAACTGCTAGCTTAGCTTGTGCATATTGATTATATAAGCAAAGTTATGACTGCTTATATTTTATAATCAAAATAATTAAGATTATAATAATACTTCATGTTTTGAGGGCAATACGTTGATTGCTGGACCCGAGGGCAAGGGGGAAGGACGGACCTCAGGCTTCGCCTTCGGTCCGTCCGACCCCGTGCCCGAGGGTCAGCCATCAAAACATGAAGTATTATTTTTATTATATGCCTTTGCGATGATTTTCTATGTTAAAGATAAAATAAAAATAAAAGTGATTTTATACTCGACAAATAGCCTGCCACCCCCTGTGTTGTAAATAGAATGGTCGAGGGCCGGTTCGGCATTTTACTGCCCCCGCAGTTTTCTTATCATTTCTTTATAAAATATTCTGCAGGCATGTAATAAAGTGTTTGCATTAGCTTCTACGGAGAACACGTGATCTTGCAACCGGGGCCCCGACCCATCCCTTATTCTTTGATAATAAACATATTCTTTACTCTTTAATGTGTCTTTGTTTAACACCTGAGTGTTAAGGTAAAGAGTTGAAATATTTCAGAAAGGGGTAGGATGATTTCAAATGCACATTTATCACACTTCAAAAAAGCAATATGCCGGGCAATATCATCCGGGCAATATCACTTTTGATATTGCCCCGAAGCGGCGCCCTTAATAGTTCCATATTTCACACATTATTTTCATGAAATAAAAGGAATAAAATCCTCAGGGTCCATACAAAAGAATTTGTATTGACCCTCGGGAAAGGAAAAAGTAATGCCCGCGCCCTTCGGGCTTGGGCATTACTACTCCCATCCCTCGGGTCAATAACCATTTTGGTAAGGACCCTTCGGGTATTATTCCTATTTTCTAATACTTCCTCTCAGGTGTTCTTAATATAATCACTCATTTATAACAAAATACCATTTATAATAGATCAGGTCAGTACAATGTTTTGATAAAAGCATTTAACTTCCCTGAAGGCAGATAATAACAATTCATACAATGTGTCTTGTCCATGTAGTTCCCTATTGTAAACCCTATTGTTTAGAAAAGAGTAAACGAGGAAGTGAACTTTTAAAGGTTTGTAGAACCTGTGTAAGTTTGAGTCGTTCTTATTCCTTGTTATTCCTAATTCTAGATCAAATTAATCTGAGTATCGCCAGCTTATGTAATTAAAAATGACTTAAGATAAGAGTCTACAGAATCATGTTCAAAGTCACATATGTATAATAAACATTAATTTTAGAATACTGATTATTAAAATGTATATTAATGTGATTGCGCAATGCCAATAAGTAAAACAAAAACATCGAAAAAGCAATAAGAATAAAGGAATAATAAAAAGTAAATCAAAAAAGACTAAAACCAGGGATATGTGAATGACAGGGACACAATGATCCGAATACTCCTGGCCCTATTCGCTGCTGCCTTGTGCCCGCTCATCGCGTATGGGTCTTTCTCGGTCGAAGGCGAATGGTGGAGACATTGCCTGTTCAACATGACAGAGCCGATAAAGCCAATCATCCGTTGTCAAGCCAACTGGACCCTTATCCACCCGCTAAACTGCTGCGAACACAATGTCACACGCGCCATCGAATGCCGTCTCAACTGTACTATGGATATGAATCTCACCTTGGGATACCTTCATAAGAACCACTCACAAGTGCAAAACTTGACCTTTGTGTTCGCTCTATTCTGGATGGGTCAGTCGCCAGACGGAGACCCGTTTCCTCTCAACATATCGTCGCTGAGTCGCTTCACAAACCTGCGAAGTTTGAGTTTGGTGCCCGATCAACCTCTCGATATGTCAGTGCAGCTTTCGTTTCTACCCGACACGTTTAAGAGTCTGATCAATCTGCAGCTTGTAGCTATAACCATACCGCTTGACAATATTTCTCTGTACAACATGACGCGATATTTGCGAGATCTACGCGAGCTGGATTTGAGTTTCACCAAACTCATCAGCCTTCTAAATATGCAGGACACCATGTTTGGCCTACATGCGTCTAAGGCGACGAACAAAATCAGTAAAATCAACCTCCGTCATTTTCAAACGACGGGCACCAACGGGTACCGTACATATCTCAACCCGGTTAGGTTTTTCAACCGAACGCTTCCGCATTTAGTTTGGCTTGATTTGAGTGCCAATAGCTTGGCACTTATGGAACAGGGTTTTACCCGTATGTTCCCCGCACTTCGATACATTGATCTATCCCACAACCATTTCGTCTATGCTTCGAATACTCCCGCCTTCGCCGATCTCGGTCTCCATGCCAACCTGGAAACGATTATTATCGGTCACCAAGGCTGCCTGAATGGCATTGTGCCCGAGGAGCGTCACGATTCTCCCTTTGCTTTAAGCCAATCAGAAGCCGACATCCCTCACTCTTCGGACCATCCGAGTTGGTTTCCCACTTCCCCTGCCGTTATTCAGGCGGTGCATTGTGTGAACCACTATTCGCGGCAAAATGTCAGCCATTTGTTGAACGGCACGCATGCGCGAACCTACAGTTGTGATATCGTCAAACACTGCATGACACGGTCAATGAAAAACTTCACCGAATGCCATTTGCTCCCAGATCTCAAGGATATTTTGAATGTGTCGTGTTTCTTTGCAATTGATTTTCCGATTGGCCCGAATATTAAACGTATTGATTATGATAATAATTACTTGGAACCAACGGCCTTTCTTGGACATAAAATCACGAGAACGTTTTGTTTTCGACGAAATTCACTTGAAGAGCTAAATTTCGCCGGAAACTCCTTTTGGTTTCATCCTGCTTCTATTTCGTATTTCATGGATTCAATTAAACATATTATAGGTTTAGACAATTTAACCAAAGTTCATATGGAGAATAACCAAATGAGTAATCAACTGTTTAATATGACAAAGAATCTGCAGAGTGTATCCTTCTTTAACGCATCCGGTAATAGATTCACAATAAAACATGGAACCAAGCTTTGTAATACAAACACGCATAGTATTGAACATTTTGATTTAAGTAATAATGATCTAAAAGAACGAAATATATCAGACTTAATCGTGAATTGCAAAAAGTTACAATACATAAGCCTTCAAGGAAGTAGCTTGAATTCAGACATATTCTTAAAGTTGGAAGGTGTACCGAGGCTGAAACTCATTGACTTGTCGAACAATGCAATCAACTACCTGAGTCAGTCTTTCATGAATGAACTTGACAGGGCTAAGAAAAGAGGCTTCCATTTCCGTGTTGATTTATCCGGTAATCCACTGCAATGTTCCTGTCATTCCTACGATTTCATCGAATGGATTACCACAACGGGTTACCATATCATATCCAACTACACCTCCCTTCAGTGTCTCGATAAAAACGCTGCACTCAAAAACGTGAGCACGTTCAACGTACGCGAACTGCACTTGGATTGCATTCAATTCTGGACCTATTTCTGCGCCATTGCGGCCAGTGTTGCCATAACACTCGCTCTTATCGCCATTCTCCTACTCCATCGCTATCGCTACCGCCTTCAATATCGACTGTTCACCTGTATGCGCTCGATCAGCCAGACCTTCACAAGAGACCGCCGCACCGAAGTCAAGCATTTCAAGTACGACGCCTATGTGGCCTACTGCAGCGAAGACCGTTTCTGGGTGCACGACGTGCTGCGACAAAATCTCGAAGATACCTATGGCTTCAAACTCATGCTTCCCGACCGCGACTTCCCCTTATGCGTCAGCAAAACGGACGCCACAGTGGAGAGCATGGAGGCGAGCCGGAAGTGCATCGTTGTCATGAGCGACGCCTTCCTTAGCAACGACTGGTGTCGCTACGAGGTGGACATGGCGCACGTACAGGCCATCCGTCGTCACCAAAGTGTCATGGTGGTGCGCCTGGGCGGCCTCCCGCGCGAGATCGAGCACGCGGCTGCACGGTCGCTATTGGATACGCACGCTGTATTCGATTGGAGGTCCCACGGCGACGGGCAGACGTTGTTCTGGACTCGAGCGGTGGCGCATCTCTATGGACGCGATGGGATGGGGTGTTTCATGTGCTTCGCATTGAAATCGTGGTGTCCTGCTCGATGCAGGGAGAAACAAGAGACATAAATTACAATAAAAAGTGGATTCATTTTCCTTGGAGGCGTCATCATTATAAACGTCAATATATCATCACTATTAATATAAAGCATTTATTTAGTGCAATCATGCACGTACATTTTAACATTGTTAAATTTGTTGATAGTGATTGATCTGTGTTTGCTTATAATTTTATAGATCAGTAAGAAATGAAGAGCTGATTTCTTCTTGTTTTCAAACTTGGAATATGATGCTGCTGTCAAATTATTTTTATGCATTTTGAAAGGCAATTCTAGTGTTTATATGGAAAATAAAGACTTTCAGCAGCATGAGTATAATAGGGCAAGATGTGGCACACTGTCCTCGGACAGTCTTGTTAATAGTAATAAATCAATGTTCCAAGGATGTCTTACAAACTTAAGGAGATTTTAGCATCTCACTGAAAAATGTGAAATTCACATAATACATTTGCTCATAATAAATCATTTTTTCTATAAATGATCTCATTTATTCAAAATATCGGAATGATTTAATAACATGCCTACATTTAGACGATATTAGGAAAACATGAATGCATTTTCCAAACATCCCTTTGGCCCTTGTACTCTTTATTATGTCTTTAGTCTTTTCTTTCAAATAAACTTAAATCAATTAACTAATATGTATTTTATTTCGACAATTTGCAAACAATTATGTGAATGACTGTGGATCAAAAAGGCAAGGAAATCGAGCGTTTGACGTCTTCATCGTGTTCGTATTATTTTCTCACCCAAACGAAAATGATAAAGATAAAATATAGACAATAAATGAAAATTGATCATGGATATCGGAAGATATCAAGGGCAGCATCTTAACAGAATAAGTAAATAAATAATCAACAGAAACATGTTTTTCCTCGAACCATTTGCCAATGCGATGCATCAACTTTGTGTGAGTAAAATAAATAAATCGATTAATTGATTGAGAGATTGAATCCCCACCTACCCATTTAATTGCTTGCTATACCTTGTTTTTGCAACCAACCACTCCTTACTGATGGGTGACATTCAGACCAACAAAAAGGGGAGCTGAGTATGATGTAATGATGCTTCGCTTTCAATGCCAAAGTAAGGGATGTGTGCGAGATTATATTAAATATATTAAACTTGTTTGCAACTAAGCCCTTCAAAGTGGAATGTGGTTCCTGATCCATATGATCAAATACTTAAGAAACTAAAACATAACATTATAATAATATAATCCGGCAATCTTCGAATCCTAACCTATTCGATTAAATTAAAAATATTATACCCGTACCATCGCCAAGCGTCGATTTCGCACTTAAAGTCATCTTTGGAAGTGTTTTATCAAAAAATATTAAGCAGCCCATTCAACGTTTCTGTTCAAATTCAAATCGTTGATTTGCACCTCACACAATGTTTGCACGAATCCTTGAAATGTTAAGTAGCGAAAATAGGGCCTACGTAATTAATGCTATCAGCAATAGATAAAATGAAAGATATCTAACGCCTATTATTTCGAAACGTCAATGTCGGAGGCATAACGTTTGCATGGAGCCCCCCAAATGTTAAGCAGCGTAAAGTCGTGATTAATTCAGTGAACGATGAGCTCTTTGCGCCACGTCTAAACAACGGCTTTTCCCTTATTACTCCGAGTGGATAACGTATGCGTCACTTATTCGCTTGAACGCACATATTTACAATGCAATTTCGCTGGAAAATAAGCATACTAAGTCAATCCTTCCAAGCGACGGTATGGGTTTCACAAATCAGATGTTGCTTGTGTTTGAAGCTTTTCTTAATGTTTGGGATAATTTTTATGAAGATGAGTCCAGGTTTTATTATAGAGTCATCCATTTATCTTAGAAATATTTCCATCCATAACTTTATTTTGTGGACTGTCGCTTTATTTTTATTTTGATGAAGTTTTGATAAATCGATTGGCTTACAGCTCGTTTATAGTATGCCCCTTTATTTTCGATAACGGACTGTCAGATAAAGAAATCGGTCAAATCCATTATTAAATACCGATATTGAACAGGTAACTCGGCTGTGCCTCGAAATTGTGCAATATTTTAACTAATGGGCTGACCTCGAATTTTGATCATATACTTATTCATCCTATGAAGCTTGATATAACTTTTACTCTAGTAACATTTAAAGATATAAAGTTATGAAAGGTGATCTATTGATAGAGCATCACGGGATTTGCCAAGGCAACTATGGGCCTTAGTCCATTAATATATTCTTTGCAAATTATTCTTTTTTAACCCAAGCCGGTTGTTGAGTGGGATGTTCACATCACGAAACTATCTCCGTTCATTATTTTTTTCTTAGCTCAACTTACCAGCAGCTGTACATTGCATCTTACTTCACTAATGTATAAATCAATCACAAAATACATAAAGTAGTTTGATTACATCTTGTATGTAAAGGTATATGTATTAGAAGGACCAAGTTTTATAACAAAGCATTCTTTTGCGTTTTCTTCAAAGGTATAGCACGTAATAAACATGAGTGTATTTTTGTCTCTCATTAACCACGTGACGTCATGTGACTGACGTTTAGCCTCGAACTGAACTATCAAGACAAGGTGAAAGGGGGTCGTTACAATTTTCTGCTTTTCTTAGCTCAAGATTGATGGATGAGGGCTAGGTGCAAAAGACAGACTGCAGGATGTAATAGAGCGTGGTCTTTTGCTCTGGCCTTCTGATCAAAGAAATTAGATGGCCACTGTGATCTCTTGTATCGTTACCGAGAATAGTTCCGAATGTCTTGAGGAGGTGACTGATGAATTTAAGCTGTCTCGTGTCTAACCCTGGGGTCCATTCCGTCGCATAAGGGCATGGCCACATGGAGTCATTTCGAGCTTTTCATCCCGAACCTAGTTTTCCAATGCATTCGTTATAGGAAACGCGTCTAGCCGTAAGATAAAAACGAAACGAGCGTATTTGTGTTTTCCATAAGAACATCATTTGAAAAAAAACGGTTTGTTAGGAAAAGCTTCCCCGTGTGGCCAGGCCCAAATTCGGCGGACGTCACTTTTGTGTACAAGACAATTTATGGTGATTTATTCAATAAACAGATAATAGCGTTGTTGCGCATGTCACAAGCAATTACTCGGGTATCTAGGCCTCTTCCGCTTTTGTCATTCTAACGAGTTAACCCCTTCTATGGCTCTAGTCGTCGGTTTGCCAGCAGCATATTAGAAGATGCCCTTTATTTGGTGATTGAAAGATCAAATTACGCTCAGTGACGGGATTTGAACTTCCAGAGCGTACATTACATGTCCTTGATACTTAGTGATTTAAAGCATTTAAAACTAGAGGGCACTCATAGGGTGCATATCTACGATCTTCTTGAGGTGTCGATTCACATATAAAAAATGAAAAAAAAAATAGGCTTATACGGGTATATAAATGGTTAACTTTAGACTTATACATGGGTAACAATATTCTAAGAACCGATGTGCCCTTTACTCAATTTCAACGAAAATGTAGTTGCGATGTTTTACGTTTGCACGCCAGAATTATCGTCGCTTCATTTTTGAACATTAATATAATAGTCTAAAGTACAAAATGTAACGGATGCTCACTGTGTTGCTGCGAGCACAAAGTGAATATTGATTATGCAGTTATT
>LQRL01095239.1:26126-37356 GCA_001703475.1 Hydroides elegans | reverse complement strand
CATACATTGTTCCTGAACCGCTTGATTTCACCCGTACCTGCTCATGCGCGCTGCATGCCGTTAAGACCATAGCACTTCCCGAGTTGTGCGCACCTTCGATCTCATCTGCTACTCCTCGAAATATCACAATGCCTTCATTGACTATGTAAACACTCATGTATTCTCCGTAGCCTGATACAATATTGACAGCAAACATGTAGGTGCCATCCAGGGGACAGGTAAACGTGCTGGTGGATGAGTCATAGTGGCCGCCGATGTTGGTGATGATGTGCGAGAAGATCACTGTATCGCCGTGAGCGTACTCATGATTACCACCTGGAGCCTGGGCTGTGAAGGCGATGGCATGACTGCTCTCTGGCACTGAAATTAAGATAAATGGTTGACATATGTCTAAAAACACTCGTTCAGAGATCTGTTAAATAAAACAATACAACAAAAACAAATACGAGCCAAAACATTAAACTCAATCAAAAGATGAATTTCAAAGTGCGTCAGATATGTCATTACGTGAAAAAAACGCCGATTTATAATGCAATGTGATAAATGTAAGGAAATGTATTCATATATTCAATGCCATCATTCAATTAAGTAGTATTACGATGGTGTGCATGATTCCTAAGTAACCAAGGTCATAATAAACCTTTGATCGTGTAAAGGTAAGAATAACAAAATGCATTATTATTGGGTTACATAACATGATAGTGTATCATTACCTATCACTGCTTTTTTTTAAAATTATAATACAAATAATGTTCTAAATAGATGTATGTTATACAATACCTTGAAATCCCATTACTTGTTCTCGTAACCCTGCGTTTTCTTCCTCTGCTGCTGTCAACCGTTCTTTATAAAAGATAAAGTGTACATTGGAAATAAATGCAACTGACTGAAGGATATACATTAACAGATAACAGCTCAATATAATAAGGCAATGTATGTTGAACCTTATATATTTTGAAGCAAATAGGTATATCAGAAATATCTGTAATTATTCGATATGATGTTCATAGCTGTATATACCGTAAATAATCCTCATATTTGAAAACGTTTAATGTAGGATGAAAAAACCTACCAATTTGCTCTAATAAAATAAATATTATATTTTAAAATCGAATTAGAAGATACCTTCAAGTAAGATGATTTGTTGTTCTTTCAAAATAACGATACTGAGAACACTTTTATCAAAAACTAACATAACCTTTATTATGTCAAATAAGTATAAAATCATGGCAAACACAATTTCGTGAAATCTTAACGATAACGATATTATTTATGCAAATAGAAACGATCGATTCAAACACATATCTAGCATTGAAAGTACTGAATCGTTCTGATATTTAGAGTCAATGTATGTATACATATATGTATGAAATGATGTCGGCAATCGATTTTTAGATACACTATCGAAAAGGTGTTTGCCATTAACATATTTACCATTACATGTTTTGAAACGTAATGTTTGTATTTGTTACTCATTTGATTTATATTTTTGGTTCAGAATGTTGTTTATGTCAAATGTACTCATGGCTGGTTTGGTCACGATGAGAATCGTTCAAGTGGGTTAATTCACGATGAAATTAGAGGTACCTTTTCTACCATTCTAATGTCTCCGGGAAATTGGGTCTCACATTTGCTCAAAATAGCCAGCTCGAAGTGATTAATTTGTCACAAATTAGTTTTATCGGTAGATTAAGCATATTGATGTACCAAGTAACACAAGAAAAAAAATTTAAAAAAAACGTTTGATTTGTCAATGCTAATCACAACTGTTTAAAGTGGGCTTTTGGTATTCGTTAATGGCAAACACTGCAGGAGGGCTTGCCTTTTTTGGACAGTATATATTTACCATTTTTACCAACAATAAGGTTTGGTCAAAACTATGAAAGAGAACTGACTGTTTATAATGTTTCATTATTATTAGCTAGTTATGCATGGTTATGCAAAAACAAGATAAATTATTATTATACAATAAACATAACCAAACAACTTTATATAAAATCATGCAAAACATTACCCTCTTGTAAACCTAACTGCACTCTTAATGCATCATTATCCTCTTCCGACGCCGTTAATCTTGAGTCTAAAGCTAACAACGCATGCTCCAAAACCACAAACCTATTCTCCGTATCTGAGTATTCTTTCCTAGTTTCTTGTCCTTCCCCATTTGAAATAATAGCTAACAAAATAAACAAGACACACTTCATAGCTTTATTTTTCTTTGTTTTTATATAAAACAAAGATGTCGACATTCCTTGATTAGAATACAGCTATGAACCATCAATAAACTCCGAGAATCTCACTTATTATAAATCAAATATAAATATAGTGGTTTGCCTTAACAAAGCAATATAATTTCAAATAACGTCGCATTGACGAACTATAACTGTAATAAGAAGGTGAAATGTGAAACGCTGTATAATACAATTACACTTAATAAATATATATATAGGTGTCAATCCTTGGATAATGTCATTATCCGTATGTTTATTTACTTGCTTACTTTACTTTACTTGAGACGCTCATATATAAAAGCAATGCAATACTTAATTCATGTTAACCGGTACATAGATTGTATGCATCGTTTAATCAATTATCCGTAGACTGGATAAACCAGATCAAAGCTTACTATATTTCTTTAATGACTAGTCAATATTTGGTGACATGACTTTGTATGGTCACGGGAATGCATAGTCGTAGCACATATACATACTTATATTTAGACCTTACTTATAGTACTTAGTGAGCCACATTGTGTGTTTTGTGGTAATATGTTTTCGAGATAAATACGTTAGTGTCTCTGATAAATGCGGTTCATATACAAAAAATGTAATCTAATGTTGTACATATATTGATGGATATGTAAATTTCATTGCTAGATTTCTTAAAATTTAATAATATTGTTGAAACAAACTTATATTTTTTTCAAATACATTTAAGCATGATATGTATCAAATTACGCATCTTTGATATTTTAAAGTAAAGGTGTTCCAACAATCAAAATCTGTATTTTTTGCATATCTAGGACAGTCTGATTGTCAATTATCACACTTGCCCCGTATCAATGATACTCGCAGGTGCATGTGACTCTAAAAACGAAACGCAATTTAAAAACGTTTACGTCGGTAAAATGCCAACATGTGGTCAGTACTGCAACGAATAAGCTATCCATGTTTACATTTCCGTCATTATTCGAAAATAAAGACCATGTTATAGAGCAATTAAAACGCCGCATTCTCATAGTAAATAGTATGTACAACTATCTTTATATGAAACCGATTTTTCGTGAAATGTAATAACGACGTTTTTGTCCGAGATATTAAATGGCATGTTATATATCAAGGTTCCTTTTCCCGTTGATGCGAGAAATGATAATCATCAGACGCAGTCTAGATTGGTAAAAAAAAGCTGTAATTAACATAACTGAAACTTACCAATGTGTTTTGATTTGTACCACTTTGGTTCAATAAAAACAACAAAATATAGATTCATCGGCATTTAACTTTGTTATCGAGGCAATTCAAATAGATTTTAGTATTGTTTTATTTAAAGCAATATTAAACGAAAAAGCATAAAGCTGGGATTTTTAAGATGTGATTGATCCCTACGTACAATTAAAGCTATATCACGCTCAGTGATTAAATTGTAGGAGTTATAAAACATATTTAAGCTTTTTGATTAGATTAAATTTAAGTTGTTAAAAATCAATGCAATATATATGTTGTGAAACAACAAGAGCAATACCAATTATTACAATAACTACGAGGTTTCAAAACTTGTAATTCTGCGTCGTGTTATGTTCCAACCACGTATCATCAAATATTGATAGAAAACATTGTTGCTTTAGCGTTCTAATCTGTTTTTAACATTAAATATGCAATCAAGATACAGCGACACTGGTTCGTTCAAATGTAATGTTAATTGTGGCAAGACGTGTTTCTGAAAACCTCTAGAAAGATGTATCTTCTGGTATTGAAGACAATAAGAAATGTTCAGAATCATGATAGAAAAATAATGCTTTTAAAAGAAAAATATCACAATGTATTTTGAAAAGTGTAAGATCCGTTTGATCAGTGACAAGATTAAATTTAATATTCCCATTTTAGGAGAGATAAACCTCACTTAACTCTTCTCTACAATTGTGGTTTCGGTTCACTCAGAAGGTTTTTCTAACCCTTTTCGGTTAGGCATATGTATTATGGTTTTAAACATTTTAGATTAGGCCCTTTATGTGTTCCACAATAAAAGTATGCAAAGAGAATCGTCGCTAGGTTGCATTGGCCAAGATAACTATATACTTTCGAAATTCATTGCTGGTCAACCCGATTTAGGTTATTTTGACATCTAACAAGCTGATCGTCCCTAAAGATATCAACAATAGAAACCTGTCAAAAATATAAATATCAAATGCAATTCACGCAAATACTCCTTCCATTCTTATCAATGCGCGATTCTTATCTTATTCCATACGATCAAACGGTGAAACAATTCGACATCACATTGGCCTAAGGAACCAACCATCTTGGCTATAGCTAAAAAATAGAATGCGTAAAGCGTTGGCGATTTTCCTCCACAAGTTGACTATCAATGTATACAAATGGTGTCATTTAGATCGCACAGAGACCAGAGTCAGAGGTAGTAGGTAGGCCATGACATACAATTCGGATATAAAATGCACGGAAATGCGAGAGCAGAGGTTGAAGGCATTAATTATTTGTGGTGCATACTAAGCGTTGCTATCAAAAAACACTATGTAGTTATCATAGCATTTCTCGAAGATATCAATTCAAACAACGAAATATCCCAATAACTGGTGACTTAAACATCCACATGGATAGAAAAATAAAGCAATCAACAAAGGATAAGCACCACCTACAACTTGTCAGGCTCCCAAATAGAACTTTGCATTATAACACATCGTCTGCTGTTATCTATTCACATTCTTCTTAGTCCTTTCGACGGTTGTAAAGAGCGCTCATATAGGTATTTTGTCATTTCGGCATTTTAAATCTAATATTTTACCATAATCATCCAAAAGATGGCATTAAAATGTTAACTACATCCTTAAGAGAAATGGTTCCTGTCCCTAAGTATTCAAACTTGACCATAACCCCCTCAAAATAAAAAAGCTTATGTTGTTGATATAAGTGTTGCGCATCTTTTGTTGAGTGCCTTGATTGAAAAACGCATAATTTCCAATAGATTTCAGCCAATTTAATTTTTGAGTCATTCGGGTCAATTTTTTATCAGAGTAGAAGTATTAATCAAATAGGTGTCCTAAAATCGTCGCGATTTCAACTTCAATTGTTAATAATTCGGTTATGGCAATTCCATTTGTCTTGAAATTGTTTCTGTTATTAGACAGATCTATCCTAATGATTGTACTGTAAAAAATGTAACAACTTAATCGAACTTACTAAGATATAGGATCATATGCAGAACGAATTCACGTGTTAGGCATAATTAAATAGTTGTCCTATTCTGGAAAAGCACTCATGACACTAACTAAATGCATGCTCGAGTATAGTTTTATTCTTAAATATAATTAAACATCACAATTTGATAATTTGCAATAGTATACAAAGTCGTTTGGAGCTATTTTAGTAATTTTTACCTTATATATACGCAAAAAAAAACATCATATGGAATAATAATATCGTTATGGATTGATACAAATAAATAGTAAGGCTCAAACGCCCATTCAAATGACGCCGCATGTTTCATTTTGGGATTTCGATAATATAACAACAAACAACTATAAAAGTGTTAAAACACATTAACGCGTTTAGATTATAACAGGAAACGATGCCTGATTACCATTTATGCTGATATTTCAGGGGTTCATACGCATAAGATAAACCAGACAATGCGAGATCTAGATTTTAACATAAGACATACATTTTATCAACTTTTAACCTAAAAAAATTATTCAATATTTGGTATAGAATAGGATTTATACACACAAATATGTATTTTAAAGTCCAATTGGTGTTACAACCACCTTCAGCTATCCTAGAGATAAAAACTATGGTCAAAACCGTTTCTAATTTCATTATATATTGCACCACCATTGCATATAAATGCACCACCCTAAAACGCGACCAGTTTTTGAACCACTCTTTATTTTCCATAGAAATAGCACAACAGGTTTATTTTTTGCACAAAAACATAAATTATTGTCATATTTTATTAAGCATGGCCATAATTTATATTTTGATGCATACAAATATATTTGTTGTGCTTTTTCTCTTCTGGTTGAGAGGTCTACAATACTATTGTATTTGGGTTTTTAGGAACAAACATAACTGTGGACATACAGAATACTTTGATTATCCTGCGCTTATCATTAAATGTAAGAAAAGGAACGAGATATGTGGATTATGGTCAACAATTAACCCGTGATCGAGTTTGGGGCTTTTGTAGAAAACTACGAGGTGCAAAAAGTACCGTTTTCCTAATAACAACAAACACACTCGATTCTATCATTCCAGCTGATATATGTCTTACATATATCATACTTCAATATGTATTAAATGACATCAAATATAGTCGTGAATGAAAAATTAAGCTAGAAAGTGCAACATTTACAAACTTAACCCTTGAACATCCCCGAGATAACGTTTTCAGCATTGTATTGACCGCAATCCACAGGTTTTGAACCCAAACATTTTGCAAACTTATATTAATCCCCCGATTATTTTTGATCTCGAAGTTATCTCGACGTCTGGAACCGGCCATATGTCCAGTGCGTAAACTCTTAGAAATTTTACAGAATCTAAAACATTTTTAGTCCAACACCAGATTACACTAGATCACATGCATCAAATAAAATGGAAAGACAAATCATCATATGAATTGAGAGAATAATAGTGGATCACTCGTTTGTACCATTCTATTAACAAATAATCAAACTTGATTTTGCCTACCACGTTTAATAGAATATGAATTTTGTAAACAAATCTATAAAGTTTCGATGTACACCAGTCGTAAAACCGTCGCACTAAAGTTTACCCCTTATAACTATCCGAGCTTCCCTTGGTAAATGTATGTTCCCAGCAGTTGTATCTAAAACAATGAATTAGTTTTGAACAACCAATCCCAAACCCAACAAAACCCCTTGGATTTCCCTTTCAACCTGTACACCCGATCCGTATATCTTAACAACAACATTTCTAGCATTAACAATGTTTTCACAATAGAATTCTAATTATTTCAGTGTTGTTCAAAAACCAGTTTATCAATTGCTCTCGGTTCTTTTTCATTCTGATCCCGCATCATCTTCACGAATTCTGTCAAGAAATGAAAAATATTATTCACTTTTCGTATCATGATTATACAGTATATTTACAGTTATGCACACAAAAAATACACATCCCTATATAAGCTATTGTCTTCCTTTTTAAAAAATGTAAGATTGAGCAATTTCTTCAAGTATGTTTATAGGCAACAAGACTGTCCAAGGAGAGTGTGCCACAATTCGCACAGCTTAAATTTATCTCTATAACCCAATCACAAGATTGAATGTTTTAGACATGGCGGTTAAGAACTAAATGGGGTTTTTACAAACATAACCTTTGATTCAATCAAAACTAGAAATATTAAATTGAATGATTAAAACGATAGTTCACACAATGTTTAGTTTAAAAAAGATAGTTCATAATCATTCAGTCGGGATATCGACACTTAATCAGTCTGGACTATCAATAAAATTAAGTTTGCACGTTTAACATAATTTGCCTTGAAATATAGATTTAATTACGTCAACTGCGACGTATTTGTGAATTAATACAACAATCCAACACCAAGTATCTAGACCTCCATATCACTATGAAATCGCCATTTAAAATTCAAGTATTTTATATATGTTTCTTTCGTTCTCTCAATACAATAGAGTTTCTAGTTAGAAATGAACTGTATGAATTAATAAAGCTTGTGTTAGCATAGCTTGCTTAAAAGTCTAAAGTACTTGTTTATCTATTCAAAATAAGCACTTGTTTTTGAGGACCCTACAAAAAGGACCCTACAAAAAGGCATGGATTTCATTATTTCGATATAATGGTGCAAAATATGTAAAGTACCCCAGCGGCCAATTTGATTATGACGTCAAAATCACGTGGTAAACGCTTTGGCGAAAGCAACTGCAATCCTAACTTTTCAAATGGTAACTTTTCAAATGGTAAAGTATAAGCAGGTATAACTTTGCTTATATAAGCATATAAGCAATGAAACGCACAGCTAGAATACCTTAGACCCTCAAAAATATCCATACCAAATTTTATTAAAATCGGTCAACAACTCGCTGAGGAGTAGGGGTACAAAGAAAAGTTAACGAACTAAACAAATAAATAAATAACTAACTATATCAAAAACGGCGAAGTGGTGGTACAATCCACGTCTTGCATAGCAAGCCGTGGCTAAAAAGTGATTCAAATTACTATATACGTATAATTTTATCATTTATAAGGTTGGATTAAGACATGTTCTCGCAAATAAAAACACATAACCGGGGTGTTATGTATTTTATACTAATGTCACTTGGATTTTATTGTGCAATGTTTAAACAAATAGCTAAACATAAATCATGTGCTTTCAATCGACATTGCTATGAAAACATAACTCGGTTTCATGTTTTTTGTTTGTATTTTTTTTTTTTGCTTGGTTTGCGTGAACACTACTATATGCATATATTAGATAGAAATTAGAAACGTGATCAATAAAGCATGGGTGAACACAATACAAAATCTATCAGAACGTCCTAGGTGTTTCTACAAGAAAAACGTTTTCCATCGTGAAAAAACGTAATTAACATCATATGAAAACTTTCAAACAAGAAAATATACGTTGTTTGTAACTATGTTTGTAATGATATTACGCATTTCACAGGTAGCATCACTTTCTTATATATATTTTCGTGTTTTTAAACTTGGCAAAAAGACGTAATTTACTGCAAGAAAACTAAACGTTTTCTTTTTACTGATTTTGCTATAAAATTATGTAATGCATCCTTACCTTTGTATGAGAAGTATTTGTCGTGGTCCGTGTCGTATTTTTGCAGCATCTCGATGGTCACTTCACTCGCATCTTCCTCGTCCATTTCATACGGACCCGGTGATTTCAGCACTCGCTTGAACTCTCGCGAACTATCAAAAAAGAACTTATTTGTGTTAGACTCAATCCATTTCATACGGACTCGGTGACTTCAACACTCGCTTAAACTCTCGCCACCTATCAAAACGCTCGTTAACTCCCGCAAACTGCGAAAGAACTTTTATATAAGCTCATAAGGACCCGGCGATTTCAAAACGTGCTTAAACTCCTGCAAACTACGAAAGAACATTTATATTATTTCATTTGGACCCGCCGATTTCCAAACGCACGTGAACTCCCGCAAACCTCGAAAGAACTATAAAAACAAACTGTTCTTTTATTTCATACGGACTTGGTCTTTTCAGCACTCGCTCAAACTCCTGTGAACTGCAAAATACATTATTTTGTATTATTCATAAATTCAAGCGGGGACCTTGTTCTTTTATTGGACGTTCCGACATCGCCAAGGAGTATAAAGAATATACAGTGAAAACCGTTTATACGTTTATCAGCTGCACGCAAATGAGCAAACACGAAGATAACTTAAATAGGTTCTTATTGTATTTACACAGTTGATTATATAATAAGACTCCATCATTAGGTGCAATTCTTCAATAGTTTTAAGCAAATGTCAAATCGATAAATTTCCATTTGAATTAATACGATATTTGATATTTGAACCTAATTAGTGAACCTTGCAGATTCAATGTTCAACTGTTGAATAGAAACATTTTGTTGTGCCTTTTACAATGGTGTATTCGTTTGATCATGTCTTGCTTTTTTTTTTTTTGTTATTGATCTGTCAAAATGCTTAATTAATGAATGCAAATAAGAAAAATATTAAGAAAAAAGTGTTTCGATTATTATATTTCGACAAACAGTCTTATAGAAATGTAATCTATTTTATTGTACATCTCAGATATATCAATATAGAATAGCGATAACTGATAGCAAAAAAACACACGCAATATGATAGCATCCTTTTGAAATTAAACCTTGACATATTTCTAATATATGTAATTAATTAACTTTTAAACTCGACACAAGATCAATATCGTATTCATTAATCCATATTATTTATTTTTCTTAGAAACTCATATGAAAGTTAAGATTTTGCTTTAATAGTGTAAAGTAAGGCCAACTGATCAAATAGTCCACACTTAAAAGAAAAAAAATCCTGAAATTAAAAAACATATAAAATAAATCAAAATAAAAACATCAAATCACCTGATTCTGCCGTCTCCGTTTTTATCGAACTTTCGAAAGGCTTCTTCTAATCCAGAACCGTCCACTGAATATTCTATCAATTCCTCCAAATGATTTACCAATTCGTCTATCTGGATTTCACCATCTCCTGAAAATATTACAAAAGGTGTACTTTGAACAATTCTTTCCATGCGATATATAATAAAGGTTTCAAACACGATTAACCTATACTTAACTTTTTGTCGAGAACAAAATAAAATTATTAGGTAAAATGGTATATATAAAGATCATGGTAATCGAATATTTGATCTAATTTTTGTTTCGATTTTTGCGAAAGTCAAAAACAATATTGTAAATTTAACTTTATAAGATTAAGTATATTCCATTGAATTTTGCATCGATTGCGCTAAGTTCTACTCGAGCCTGACCGCATGCTAAGGGCCTGGCCACATTGGAAGCTTTTCTTGCTTGTTTTCTCTAACAAACCTGTCTTCCAATGTATTCATTATGGGAACTCAAAAAAGCCATCTAAACGCTCGCGGTTTTTGGGTTTCCCATAAAGAACACACTAGCCCACTCGGCAAAGACACGTCCTTATCATGTCCCCTCGACGTCTTTACATGACGTCCTATTTCATTCCTCTACTGGGCCTGTATGAAAGTTTGCCGGACGTAATTTTTAAAACGTCGCATCGCCGTCCATATCGGACATCCAAAGGACGTGCGTAAAAACGTCCGCAAAGACTATAAATACGACGTCCTATACTGGTCCGTGAAGGGACGATTAAAGGACGGACCTATATCAGACGTAATTAATATTTATTACACGGACATTTCTATCCAAATATCAAAATCATTTTATACATAAATATCATATATTTACTTTTTTGAGGAATATGATAGATATTCAACTGGACTATCATATTCCATTTTGAAATCAG
>LQRL01095239.1:13847-25888 GCA_001703475.1 Hydroides elegans | reverse complement strand
CCCGACCAAAATATTTGGTCCTTTCCACGTCATATTGGTACGTCAAGGGGACGTCAAATTTGCAACGTCATCAGAACGCCATTAATAGAACGTCCTTACAGCGTCTGATTATTGACGCACTGTGGACGTGTAAGTATGTCACGTCACGAAAAATTCGTCCCATTGACGTCATTTTATGACATAGATGGGACGTCTCGTTTTTAACATCTTAGCGACGTCCAAATCGCGTCGCGGACGTCGGGACGTAAAACTACGTGATTAGGATGTCCTGAGGAGGTTGTTTGCCGCGTGGGAGAAGACCGTTTTTATAGGAACAAAACACAGGGGAAAGCTTCCAATGTTGTCAGGCCTTTATGGTAAAATACTAGTGATTAATTATGGGGTAAAAGTGTATGTCCATGTTTGTACCTTTAATGATATAAGTTTCAATAAACTGTTTTTTTTAGGAACAAAACACAGGGGAAAGCTTCCAATGTGGTCAGGCCTTTATGGTAAAATACTGGTGATTAATTATGGGTAGGTGTCTTTGTTCGTTATGTCTAAATACATGTGTATGTCCATGTTTGTAGCTTATGCACCTTTAAGGATATAAGTTTCAATTAACTGTTTTTTTTAGGAACAAAACACAGGGGAAAGCTTCCAATGTGGTCAGGCCTTTATGGTAAAATACTGGTGATTAATTATAGGGGAGGTGTCTTTGTTCGTGTACATGTATGTCTAAATACATGTGTTTGTCCATGTTTGTAGCTTATGCACCTTTAAGGATTTAAGTTTCAATAAACTTTTATATGACCTTTTTGTGCCATCGTTTGGCCTCCGTAATAGTACGACGTGGCTCAAAATGTGATCATCGCAAAATTGAAACAGGAGTACCCAACGATTTATTCGGTGAAATATTTATTCTTTTCAAATATCTAGCTTGCTGGCATTTTCACAGAATAGAACAGATAAAATATTATATTTCAAGTATTCCGCATTTTCCTGGCATTTTATACGAATAAAACCCAAGTTATAAAAATGTCTCTAATAGCCTTTAAAGTTGTTAATTGACAATAAAATGGAATTAAAGCAAAGCAATGTACTTGAACATATTGGATATACACCACAAAGCCCAACAAGTTACTCTTTCAAACTATGGGCAAAATCAATACTCCTGTATCTAAATGTTTTATTCTGCTGGCAAATTTGTGCAAAGTTGCTGGCACGATATTTTCTGTATTCCTTGCTGGCAAATTAAGAATAAAATCATTCAATAAATACAAATAATTATCAGGTTTGAAGTAGTTTAGAATTCATGTCGGGCCAAGTGCAGTAAAATGAGACGCTATTTCAAAAATGACCCGTTGGGTACTCCTGTTGAAAACTATATCAATATGCATATCGCCAGTGATACTGGTTCTGTGCTTTTCATAGCTACAGCACAGAACCACTCCGGTATATTGCTCTATCGAAAAGAACAGAATCCGGTCAAAAAGGACATTGTTACCTTTACCCCAAGTGCTGATTTGATTTTTTCTTAATTTCTCAGTGATCTCAAATGAGCCTGACCGCACCAATTTATATCATATCATATAGCGAGGTCCACTCACCATCTGTATCGAATAAGCCTTGAACAAAATTAAGGCCATCCTGGTTTAGGTCGATGCCAAATGCACTCAGGGCCTTAATGAGTTCTTTCTTCTGCAAGGTTTCATCGTGGTTTCTGTCGAACCTCATGAAGAATCGCTTTGCATCTGAAATCAATCATAATATAAATGGTATACATGCACATATGTGCTTGCATTCGTATCTAGATTCTCTGTGTTCCTTATATAGAGTGCTATCATTTTTGTCAATGACGCGGCTGGCTATGAAAAGTCAGTCGGTCGATGATCGCACCTTCATGTTCATACAAGAAGAATCAATGAAGTTATATTTCATCTTACTCATAATCGACCGAATTCAAACGAATATTATTTTTTGCTTGTAAAGAGGTACAGGGGTTTTGCACAGGAGTCTTATTTTGTAAATTACATATAACCTCTTAAATTTTCCAATAAAATGCTGCAAGGCAAATTTTTTTTCAGGTTTTAGGCGCTATTGAGAAGGAATAATACATTGTATATACGCATCTTACCTTCTCTGGATTTCTCTGATATTTTAGCCATTATGTTTTAAGTTTAAGTCACAACATATCACAACAATGATTCACTTTCAATATTTCCGATTGGTTAATACTCCTGAGAGTCAACTTTTGTATCTATAAACGCTTCGATATATTAGCATATATATTCTTTTGACTATCCAATAATCAGTACATGTATTCCCTTATCGTAATCATTACCTATTTTGTAAGAATGGTTCTTTATTCGAATTAAATTTTTGCTTATTTCAAAATCATAAAATGTGTCAAAGCATTGGATTTGATCTAACTTATAATTTGTTAATTGTAAAACTGTTTCCAATTGTAGATTAAAATACTAGGAACACACAAGGACACTTACCCGTAATAGTATGACTATAGTAAGGAGCAACACGCGAGTAAATCTATATAAATACAAACAATTTGTATATTTTGTTTATGAATATTACGAAAGAAAAATATATTTCACTAAAGATATCATATCGTTTGAATGTGAGAGAACGAGGTAGGAGAGGAAGAGTTTCTATATATGAGTTACATTTTAGGCGTTTTATATTGTGATGATTGAGTTATGCTTCAATTGATTAATGTGTTCAAAGAAATTAACCCATATCATTCATCGGGTTCCCTCTAGTAGTTATTGTACACTGCTCGTAACTCTTTCTTTATCTCGCCCCTGATATGTTTTCTTAAAAGACAGATTATGTGTCTATCTGCTTTAACCAATAAACGCATTATGTCAATAATTCTTGACTTTTATCCATTATATTCATATACTGATCTAGACAAGACGTTTGTTCCACAATAAAACTGACGCGATCGAAGACCATTTATTGTTGCCGTTTCTATCTCTAAGGAATACTTGATCCAGACACTCGATTAGGGAATGGTAGTAATATACATATACATGTATGTAGACTATGGTGTAGTTGCATAAAACAGATTACTCCATGTGCCATACCTTTGGCTTACTTTACGAAACATGTATTTCTGGTATTTCATATGTTGGAAATTGGTTGCATGAGACGCAATTAAGTTGCGATCGCTACAAAATTGAAAGAAACTATTGCGAATCCTTTGATAGCGGTTTACTTCGTCGACCGAAGCAAAATATCCACAAGTGTGTGACCTAAGCATAAGTCATCCCTTCTCGATAACCAATCTTTTCAAATGTTATTTACCTTAAGTTAAGATTACAATTTGGATCACCAAAACAATTACATAACCAAAAATCATTTCTTGTTTATATTATAATATTTAAAGATAAATTAATACGGCTGGCGTTATGTAAATTGCTATATTTTCTTTTCATTCAGCAGCGGTTTCAAAAAAAATTACTTACATAAAACATGACATAAACGCAACAGAACAGAATTTCACAAAAGCTTTTTGTGCGGCCAGTGATATTTGTTAATTGAGGCAAAAAATGACAAAAAATACAGAAAACCAAGTGATTCGCTGCGATTTCATAAAACAGCGGTTTTTGTAGCTTGATACAGTAACTCTTTAAGCATTGATAATTATCTTGTTTAAGTATGATTTATCTGGTCTAATGAATCGTAGAGTGTTTCTGTCTTTAAATGTAGGATATAAATGACACTACTATATCACAATATGTCAATATGATTCAATAAACAACATATTTCATCGTATTGATCATTAACATTTTCAAGAAATGTTATTTCTTAATGTTGGTTTTCAAAAAAAAAGGAGTTATGATATCATAGATTTTAATTAAAACTCGATTGAAACTATTTCCTATTGGTATATTCTGTTCAAGGGAAATATTTTGACAAAAAGCTGAGATTTAAAAAAAAATGGAAATGGAGGAACAAATAGATTTTCAATAGAACTTCATTTCAGATATACCAAAATCAAAACTTGATTGTTTTATATTTTAGCGACTATGTCTTTATTAAACAGTTTTAGTGACCCACGACAGGCGAGCATATTCTGGATTTTGATAATTGCATCTTTGTTTATGATAAAATTTTATACAATGAATCTCAGCGAGCCTTATTTTCATTTAGAAGCGAACCCTTCTCAATTGACTAAAAGGATTGAGGTGGAGCAATATAACGCGTCATGGCAACTTGACGCTTCTTACGTTACCATGGATACAGCGACGTTGGATACAATAACTACCAAATATGGATTTGAACCCGTTTCACCTTGGCAACTAATTGTAAAACCTGATATTTCGTCAATTAATAAAATACATGATATATGGCATGAAATTCCAATCAATGGATACACTTATTATACAATTCATGCTTATTTTGATGATAGACCGCTATTGGATGATACCCCCGTGATTCGTTTGATTGTGGTATCCAGCAGAGAGGCTCAGTGGAATCTGTTAGAGATGGATCTATTTTGCCAAATATGGTCAACCCGAACTAACAATGCGTCATGTGATCCAAACAGTGACCAGAATGCATTGGTTTCGAAGGCATCTGTCATTGAGCACCTGCAACGATTCCGTAAGCCAGTGAATGGAATAAAATGGCGGAGCTTATATATTACATGCCCGGTGCCTGAATCGCTTTATGAATCTATGGATAACTTAGGTATTCAACATATATCATTCACTGACAAAACATGTTCCAATGCCACGAATCTCCTACCTGTATTTTATCCTGAGAGACCTGAAGAAACAAAGGAATTCGGAATGTGTCTCGGAACAGGTACACTTTATGGAAATATTGGAGATGAGTTCACTAAATGGCTGATTGAATGGATCGAAACAATGAGCTTATTCGGAATTGAGGAGATCCATTTAATGAATGGTACAGCACAAACGAGTGAACATGCGAAACAAATGATAGATTATTATGAACAATTAGGAATTTTGCATATAGTACAGATCCCACCACCTATGCAAAGCTATAAAACAACGGATAAGGATACATCGAAAGTAGCCAATCGCATTGCGCTAAATGACTGCTTCTACCGGAATATGTATCGCTTTGAACGCATCGCAGTTTTCGATTTGGATGAAATTATCGTTCCACAAAACCACTCGAACTATCACGACTTATTCCAAGAAATACAGGCCCTCGAAACCGACCAGGGCCCGCATTCATCGGTTTTCATGAGTCGCTTATTTTGCTCTGAATTCGGACCCAGTGGATCCACCTCTTCCCACTTACACACTGCAAAGTATACGACATACACCAACCCGACCGGAATGGTCAAGACGTTCATCAGACCAATGTTCTGTTCCATGTTATGGACGCATGGTTGTATGGAGGGCGTTAAAACGATCAAACCAAAGCGTCGCACTGATGCACTAGTTTACCATTATCGTGGAGATCTAGGCAAGGATATGTATGGAATTGCTGAACGATTTGAAGATAAACGAATGCTAGATTTCGAAAGTAAAATTGATAAGAGAGTACAGCTAGTTTTGCAACGTCTTGGTATTGATTAACAAAAATCGACCAAAAGGCGGTTTACGTGGTAAAAGTGTGATTTTAAAAGATTCAATTCGTATGCGAGTGCGATATGCTTCTCGACATTTTTATTACAATGTTATAATATCCACGATTTGAATGTGTCAAACGATAATAGTGAAGTCCAACTACGGCTGGACGAGCAAAATCGTTTATTACCTGCTCTACCTTACATTATGTGAAACGGTTTCCTATTTGAAGCACTCGATGTTTGGACATAACACTCGGGTGTGATCGTCATAGGTTATGGAAATTTTATAGTGTAGATTTCGATTGATAAAATGACAGTTATAGGAATCTTACTATGCACAGAATTACAATATCCGTCAAAACAATATAATCCTGAGTTATTGAATTACTTAGTTTGCTTTCAATAATTTTATTGCAATTTTCATCACCTTATTAAATGTAGATACTCGTATGTTTTTATAGTTACATGCCACGACCAGTCACTTAAGTCCGAACACGGCGGTTCCCAGTCTACAAAAAAACCACACCATGAGCTCATGGTGGCCTAAAAATAACTCAAATGAGATCACCAAGAGGTCATGATGAGGTGTTTTGTAGTATAGGGATAAAACACGACTGTGAGTTTACAGTTCATATTACAAGTACGGAGGAATAATTACAAAACGAACGCCGAAGGCGTGAGTTTTGTAATTATTCCTCCGTACTTGTAATATGAACTGTAAACGAGCAGGAGTGTTTTATCACTATTATAACATTTGAATTAGATATCAGGATTTTAAAGAAAAAAAATGTTTAAAACTCAAAGTGTTTTGACATTTAACATAAAAACACGTGTTTTTGTTTACATTTTGGCTGTTCCATCTTTCACGATCACCGATACATAGCCATGATGTAAATATTACACATTTCTGAAACCCATTTTCATGTCGGCCACCATCTGCATCTCACAACTAATTATATTTTTGTAAATTCTGTAAACATAGACACTCCCAATTTAGATCTCAATCTTATCTCAAGTGATGAAAAAGTTAATCTTCAAATTAAAGAGATCATTCCCGATTCAACAAGGATGCAAACAATCAATATGGAAACAAGTTGTTTTGGTGCATGAACGGTTGACTCTGCCACCTCAACAGATATTTTGCTCTTTTTTGTATAAGTTTACTTACATGGATGAATTATTCAATTCTTTCTATGAACATGATAACAAAGAAAATGAATCAGTGAAACCCCAATTGAAAACTAAGAACAGGTCAAAATAACTTACCCATTTCTTCATCGATTATTCAATCTCGTGTCACATTTTACTAAATTGTTTACCAATATTGGTAACTATCTAATTATTTATCCATATATATCCACGTTATCAAACATAGAATCTGTTCATTGACGATTTAGATCTGTGTCATCGGTTGAACATTTAAGCAACCAACAACGCAAAACTATCTGAAAAATAAAAACAAAAATTACACTAAGTAACAGCCATTTCATTTATATAAAAAAAAACAATATGTAAGAACATTTTACAAAGTCTCGTTAAAAAGTATTTTAATGATATCCATCCACGATTTTAGATGTATCCAAAACGTTAAGCTTCAACATCTAAGTACATTTTATTTACTTAAAGTTCAAAATCTGACTTGTCAAATCTAAGTCTAGACGCCTGTCTGAAAGAGGATCAAAGAAACTACCGACGTCATCATCAAAAGCAAGAAAAAAACATACCTTAACAGATTGCTATGAATATCCTTTAAATATATCAATTCATGAAATATTCATTTATATGTTTGTATATTTATCTCCCAATATGATCCAAAAGATAATTGAAATATTTATATAACTTTAAACTTTCACTTCCTGGTTCTTATTTACAAAAATATAACCACATTTTACATTGTGGCTGCAGCAGGTGATTGATGGAACAGCCAAAGTGTAAAAAAAACAGACACGCCCATTCGCTTATTTAAAGGGGGCTGGACGAGGACATTATGATTCTGACGTTGTGATTGGGTATAAATTATGATGCGTACCGTGTTTGTATTGCAGATTATAAAACGGTTTCAGCTAACAAAGAAACATAGAAAAAAACTCTTGCATCATGTTATAAAATGGGTTAGAAGTTTGCGCGGACATGGGTAACGTCGACCTATCATGCGTTCGAATGAGCGAAGGTGGTAATGCGGATTCAAATCATCATCAACTACATCAACAAGATCATCTAAGCATCACCTACTAATTGTTATTGTCCTTTGAAAACAAAGTCATTGGAACAAAGAATAAAGAATATGTTGTGAAAGTCTCAATAGAAATCAAATAAATATTTAACATCCCAATATCCGTTAGAAAAAATATTATACATACTGATTATACATACTGATTACCATAGTGATGCACATGATGCGTGTACATGGCTATCTACCGAAAAACGTAATGTTCACTGTATTGATACCAGTGATCAAGAATAAACAGGCGAGCCCTTCAAACAGTTCTAACTATAGACCCATTGCCATAGCTTCAATCTGTTCAAAAGCCAAGTATGAAAAGTAAGCTTAGACTACAGCCAACTTAATCGGGTTCAAGAAAAAGTTGAGCAAAGACTTATCTGTCCTATTACTGAAAGAAACAATACGCAATTACAATAGACTAGGCTCGAATGTGTTTGTGTGCTTTATGGATGCGTCTAAGGCATTTGACAGATTCAACTACTACAAACTATTAAACATGATGAAATCGAGAGGAATACCATCATATATTTTACGAATTCTGTATTTTTGGTATTCTAATTTACAAATCAAAATAAGATGGTGTAATCTATACTCTGTGTCTTTCAATGTGAGCCATGGAGTGCGACATGGTGGAGTCCTCTCTCCCCTACTTTTTAATATATATGTGATGTTAATAAGTGAGGAACTAAATAAGTTGAAAATTGGATGTGTAGTTGGTCACGAAATTCTAACAGGAGTACCCAGCGATTTATTCTGTGAAATATCTATTCGTTTCATATATCTATCTTGCTGGCATTTTCACAGAACAGACTCGATAAAATATCGATAAATATTGTATTATATTTTCCTGGCATTTTATAAGAATACAACCTTACTTTAAAATATGCTTTTAATAGCCTATAAAGTGGTTGGTTTATAATAAAATGGAGTTTAAGCATCGCATGATTACTGTGATGCACTTGTACATGTAAGAATACATGATAAAGTCCAAAAAGATACTTTTTCAAACTATGTGCAAAATCAATATTTCTGTAGATCAATGTTTTAATCTGCTGGCAAATTTGCACAAAGTTGCTGGAACGATATTTTCTGTGTTCCTTGCTGGCAAATTAAGAATAAAACCATTCAATAAATACAAATAATTATCAGGTTTAAAGAAGTTAAGAATTCATTTCAGGCCAAATGCAGTAAAATGAGACACTATTTCAAAAATAGCTCGTTGGGTACTCCTGTTCTAAATCATATTTTCTATGCTGATGATTTCATATTATTATGCCCTACAAGATCAGGATTACAGAGACTAATAAACGTTTGCGCTGATGTTGGTTCAAGTCTGGACATGCTGTTTAATGTCACTAAAACTTAGGCAATAGTGTTTAAATCAAAAAGAGACAAAAATTATGAGTTTGCGCCCGTGCAGTTAAATGATTCTCAGTTACTCTTCTGTTCAGAATATGAATATCTTGGACATATTATAAAAGATTACCTGTCTGATGAGGAAGATATAAAGAGGCAAATAAGACACACATATGCGAGAGGAAATTTACTCATCAATAGATTCTATATGTAGAGTGTATTTAAAACATGTATGAGTTATTTCTATTCGTCTCAATTATGATGTAAATTTCCCACTAATACTCTACAAAAATTATGCGTTGGTTATAATAATGTATTTAGAAAGTAGTTAGTCGAGAGATGACACTCCGATATGTTCCAACTTGTAAAATAATTATCAGACGATACATGTATAGTGAAAATAAGTACTTGAGTGCGATTTCAAAAAGTGATATAATGACTTTATAGTCACTACTTATTAAGAAATGGTACAAAGAACTATATGATAATAATTAAGTATGATAATTAATTATTAACTATGTATTTATATACTTTGGACATATGTCTGAATCAAATAAACAATAAATAAATTATAATTCATTTTGCCGGTTAGTATATGTATTTATGCCTTTATAAGTGTGTGTAGGTCTTTCATTCATCATAGACCTCGAGTTTGTTCGATATATATATGTGTATAAAGCACATGTGCATTTATGTTTTTCAAATACAATTAAAGGCATTACGATGAAGTAACTCTAGCTGTTCGCAAACACACCTGAAGGGCTCGGTACAACATTGTATTAAGTCTGCTGAACATGTCATGTCATATCATGTCGATGTTATCTATCCTTTGTGTGAAGCTTAAATCTTATCTATTCATTTATATAGCATTTTCTCAGTGCAACATTGTGCTAAGTGACAAGTTCGCATTTTGCGGACAACAACAGGTTTTATTTATATACTTATCACAAGTCACAGTTGATTTATATAGCATACACTTTTTCGCAAAATATTTCCGTGCAAGATTGTGTTTTATTGACTTAACACAAGTCGACTATAGCTTATATAGCGCGAGCTTTTTGCGCGATTGTTTCCGTGCAAAAAATACTTACTTAGCATTATTTATGTTTTGTCATTTTCGCGTGCAACATTGTGTTAATTTTTTTAATGTATAAGACCAATAGAATTGAATATAACATTTTGTTGAACGCTGAAAATGATTAAGTCAAAACGTGTTTTATAGACTTGCATGGTCCATTTTTCATTCTTTTCACTAATTAAATTTTATTGCTATAATTTCTTACAAGTTCTTTTTACATTGGAATGCGCATGAGTAAATGCATTCACCAAATACTTTTTGCAAATTTTTCGGTTAATAAATAACTATGCTAGGTTTAGTTTTATTTCAATATCTTTAACCTGAGTTTTCTCGAAACCTCATTTTCAGACTTAACTCAATCAGGAGTACCCAATGATTTATTCTGTGAAATATCTATTCTTTTCACTTTTTTTTTCTTGCTGGCATTTTTACAGAACAGAATAGATATTTTTCTCATGATGACATTTTTGCATTTTTGCTGGGAAATTCCAAGAATAAATACATTTTTTAAATGTCATGAGCTTTAACTGCTGTTTAATAGCTGGTTTGTAGTGACTAGCATATTGAATAAATTATTTAATTTTTATTCAACATTCGAAAGACTGAAAACGGTTAACAGTTTATTTTATTTCTAGCATAGATAATACACAATCTCAAATTCATTCCGTTTTATCAATCCTGATCACTGACTGATTGTTTCACTATTTCATGTACGAATATGAATTTATGAGACGATGATAATAATTCAATTAATTGTTTGAAATTGTAATAATATTTTCAAATCAAAAATCACTTTTTATGTAAACAAACTTTCTTTTAAAATACACACTGCGATACCGATTTTATTGCCAGGTTGATACAGATCAGAAACAAATAAAAAATCTATTCAGTTGTCTATCGATAAAATATTGTCATTTTCTTTTGGAATTTCTCGCTTTTTTGTACAGACTGTACAAATCTACTGCCGCGATTCTAAGTACACTTGCCACATACGTCCAAAGGTTTCTGCAATAAAAAAATATATACTTTTAATATCAGTATCAATGAGGGGTATGCTCAATGTTGCACGGAGCCCTTTACTTAACATTTAATAATCTGACAATGATAAATTTTATTTCGACATATGTATACATTGTTCTTAAACGACTAATGATACTGATATAAGCGTATTGTATTTACAAAGCCCTAACCGAAACCGACTTACATAAATATTTGCCTGTTGCAGATGGAAGGAACACGAAATGTATCGAAATTTATAGCTTTTATTGCGAAACCCGTAAAATAACAAACGCGAGTATTGGTAAGATAACGAATTCTATAAATATGTAGTTGAAAACTGCTAATTCACATGACAAAGTAAACGGTACATTATTTTAGTGTGTTTTCGTTATCTTACTTCTTTGTTCCGTTGTATCTATTTTCAAAACCTGTCCCTATAAAACATTGACCAATGTAATGGTAAGGACACGCGCTTGTGGAAGCGTCTCCGATCGCTACAGAATTGAAAGAAAATATAGTGAATTCAGCGATAGCAGTTTTACTTGGTCGACCGAAGAATAATCCGCGAGTATGTGTGTGACCTAATCATAAGTCATCTCTTCTTGAAACATGTATTAACTCATCTTTTCAAAAATTGTTTATCTTGAATCAAAATTACAATTTGGATCACCAGAAGTTTTACGGAACCAAAAATCATTTCCAGTTTATATGCTTCATAATATGTATATTCGAAATATGTATATTCGATCATAAATTATTTCACCGACCAGCGAAATAATCTGACACCTCTGCGAAACCGAAATAAAAAAGAATAAAAAAAATGATATGACTGGCGT
>LQRL01095236.1:11602-26061 GCA_001703475.1 Hydroides elegans | reverse complement strand
ATTATATACAAATACACTCTTAATTGAATTTAGATTTTCACCAAACGCATCCCTGACTTTTCCTTTAAATTAAATTTTATAGCACGATATTTTGAGATTTTTTTATACAATGATTTATGAAATGAAATGGATCACTGTGTACCAATAATATATAACATCGTTATAGTAAAACCCAATGAATTATGAAAAAACTTATTAAATAGTTACCATTTTTCGCCGAAATGTCTGTTCTTCAAATAGTCCTTTTTCGATTTCATTAAGCTCTGCTTTCGTCGAAAAGATCTTCGATAGAATTTCGCCATCGTCATCATCGTCTTCATATCCCGCCTTGGCCAACGCACCCCCTAACATGTTTGCGATGGCCTTGATTTTCTTCAATTTTGTCTAGTCGAGTCATCTTTCCGTGCGCGAGAGTTGGTAAATCCGTTGCTCTCTTGTTAGGTTTCGGTGTGGATATGGCTTGGTACAATTTCAAGGCAAATGCCTCGTCTGTCATTCGACTAATTCTGAATATTTGTGTTCTTTCGAAAGCTCGTCCCTGATATTTCGATGATTAGAAATTTTCGAACGCACTCTCTCTCATTTCTTTTACTTGACACTCCTCCCATTCTTCATTTTTCCTTGTTTTTTCCTTCAAACATGACTTGCCATGGTGTGTATTTGTTACACAAAATATCTCCATATTAAGGCCTGTTTTGACGCACACCAGCTTTTAGTCCTTGGGTCGCTTCTTTATCAGAAATGAACTTTTCCATCTTTCCATCCCATGGATGTTCCACAAAAACACCAAAGTTGCTTAAATTCCAAAAAAAATACTACCCTCCCATTAAAAAAAACCTTTGGTAAAAACGGTGTAAGGGCGTCTTCCCCGTGGGTCGTGGGTAAGTTATTGGTTGGGAACACCAACCTTACCATTTTCTTATGCATCAAATAATCTACATCCTTTGAATACCCCTCTGTCCGAAATACGCCCTTTGCTCCCAACTTCGACATTATTCTGCATCAACTAATGTCATATGTACAATACTGAAATTATGTTTATAATTGTGATAAACATACCCAGAATTATAAGGTGGAACTTTTTGAAAATGTTTTCCGTCTAGGAATCCTATGCGGTATGAGGTAGGGAGGTCAGGTAGCTCAGTCGGTATACTGGCTGACTAGCCAAGCACGCATTGAATCGGTGGCACTGAGTTCGAGCCCGGCTCGTGTCAGATCTCAATGTTTTTCAGCTACATCCTAGGGTTCACAACGGTCTCGGTATATGATACTTACACAGTGTGCTGTATAGCTAGATTAGGGATCAATATTGTAAGCGCCGTATGTGGCAGCTATAGGTAGTTAGGGAATTTAAATAAAGCACCATTATAAGTATCTGTCATATAACGTGGCGGTGCTCGATAATTATCGGTTATTATAAATAGAATAAGTTGTAATTGTGTATATTGTAAAGCGATTTGAACAAGTCGTAGACCTGGAAAATCGCTATATAAAAACCGATTATTATTATTATTATTATTATTATTATTATGACAAGTTCCAACGTTCATTGAACCTCGCAGCAACTCTTTCCATTCATTGGATGCTTGAGGGCCCTGAAAAAAATGTTTATAGTAACCAGGATTATATTTTTTATGTACAATAATCCTGCATAATGTTTATTTAAATGAATACCACATAATTATATCAATTAACATCAGTTCAAGGAGATTTAGTGGAAGAATCTCGAAATTCCGAGTTTCAAATTAGTAATGTAATCATGTATTAATTGTTATTATGGTGTTTAGATAGTGATTATTATTTCAGTGAATAAAAGCTTACAATAAGTAAGACATATTGATTATTTTCAATCTGAACTACAAAACCATGTATTTATGGACGAGATAAGTGATATGACCTCTGGCTGATTCATTAGTTGACCTAGACATGCTATCCTCTGAAACATCTTTTTGGCCCTAGAAGTTTAAGGTTGATACGTGCAAGTCTTGCAAGAAAAACACCTCAAACTTTATGTGCCACCTCCTCCCTTTCTTTCTGCTATTTATATTGCCTTTGCTTCCCCTTCGCTTTCTCCCTGCGACTCCCTTACCTCTCCTTCAACTCCCCGTGCTACTTGAGACTCCCCCACCTTTGCTGCCATTTCCCTCATCTTCCCCTCCATGTCCGACATATCAAATTCATGTTGTTCTGCTCTAAATCCGATGTCCTACATTCGTGACAAATGTTGGCCGATTTTCTAAGCCTCGTCGCTTCTTCATTCTTTACATATTTGTGATCCCACCTCCCACACTTTCCCGCGTTCTCCACCACCCTGTTATACTCTACCCAAATGCTATTCCACCCCTTCTTGTTCGTTGCCCCCCTCCCCTGTCTTTCGGTGGTTAACCCATCGTTATGTCAAAGCGCTTTATCTTATTCTGATTTCCTAAGAGAGATTTGCAAATTTCGACTGATTCGATGTGAGAAGTACCAAGCTTTTCTCTCAAAAAAGTGCGAAGCGCACAAGCTGCCAAAATTAACAACGCAACCTGTTTTTCGTTCATAATGAATAGAGGGCCCAAAACGCAAATTTTTGACAACTCTCCGTGCGCGAGAGTCGCTAAATCCGTTGCTCTCTTGTAAGGTTTCGGTGTGGATATGGCTTGATAAGGTACATTTTCAGAGCAAATGCCTCTTCTGTCTCTATACAAAACTTTGAAGGGACGTCTTCCCCTGTTAAGGATTGTGGGTTGGGAACACAAGCTTGACCACATTTTAATGCCCCATATATCAAGTGAGTACCCTTCCGTCCGAACACACCTGTTGCTCCCAACGTCGACGTTTATAAAACGGTATTCTACAAAACTCATGCCATGAGTACAATACTGAAATTGTTTTTATAATTGAAGTAAGTATTTTGATGACTTTGCACAATTGGATCTTGGAGAAAATAAACTTGTTTTATAGGCAATAATAGATGATGGTTATCCCTACATGCGCTTTGTTAACCATTACAGAAAAAGGCTACAAGCCATACCCTCTCTTTCTATACACATTTTTGGGAATAATTAGTAAAATAAGACATCACATGGAGTATTTAAAAGGAAACATTTCGTGCAGACGGCTTACATTTAAATTTTGTAATGAACTTTACTTTTTGATTAAAAATGGGGAATCGGGAATACGCGGGTTGATTTTATCAAAATTACTAGAAAGAAACACTCATTCACGGAGGATGAGTCAACTGTTCTGTGTGTTTCAAACATAAAAAGCAGGTTACTTGAAATGGCATCAAGACTGCGCGCCTGTAAAGAAACAAATTTCGAAAACGAAAAGCGTGAAATACGCTCCAAAGTCTTTAAATGTACTGCAAATTCATGCTGTGAAGTAGACCGCGAAGAGAGTGAATCGGTGCATGTTATGAGTGACGTTGATTAAGCATAAGTAGATAAATATGAAATTTGTAACCATTGAGGGAAATATTGCTTCAGGCAAAACAACCGTTATGGATTCATTATCTGAGATATTTGAAAAAAAAAAGAAAATTACTAATGTTATAATCTTAACAGAGCCAGTCGAAAAATTTATTTGTTATAAGGGAGTTTTTAATCCTTGGAAATTAGCTTTAGAGTCTCCAAGTGATAATAGTGGTTATACCCAGATTCACATTAGCTATGAAATGCAAAAACATTTTTAAAATAGTTGAGTGTTATGAACAAAACAAAATTATACTTTCTAAACGTAGCCTACATTCTGGGTTTATATTTACATCCGTTGCCCATCAAATGGGATTCTTAAATGACTTCGCATTAAACATAATAAATGACCACATTGAAAATTCAGTTGATGGTTTAAATTTAGAAACTAACAACCCCAAGAAAATAATTTATATTGATACCCCTATCGAAATTTGCCAAGAATGTATAGCAATGAGAAATAGGGAGGGCGAGGAACGTTTGATGTTTATGAAGAAATACCTCTCACTTATTCAAAACCAATATCAGAAATATTTAGAAAAGATGAAAATTCAAATTGTGAAAAATGAAGGAACTTTTTTGCAATCATCTTTGGATATAATTGAAGATTTTATGATTAATTGATTTGGTGCGGTTTCCTTTCATTGTAATATTCCCTGTGACAGGACAAAGGTAAACACTCTTAGAGCATCTTAAAGTGAAGTTTTGACTCTAAGTTAGATTTAATAAACGTTGAGTATGAGTGATATTTCAGATTGTGAGAAATCTCAAGATGTATGTGTTTTGTGTAATAGAACAACATACCTCGTTCAAAATAAACCATATTGTAGAATCTGTGAAGGTAAATGTTTTAGAGAATGTAAGAGGTGCCATAGACCATTTGATAGGCCTGAATATTTTCAGTTGGATGATAAACGATGCAATGCATGTCATAAAAAATATTTTAAAGTGCGAGAGCGCCGGGAGGCATCTAAGAAAACTGTTGCAAATAAATCATTTATTACCGATGCCGAGAAAAAAAAATCAAGATAAAGGCAAAACAATTAAGCGGAAAAATACAAATGCCGCAGTTGGAAGATATGAATCATCTGATAATAATATCTCATCTGATGAGAGTGATAGCGGTAACATGTCTAAGCTTGAAGCACAAAAAAATCCGAGTCTTAATTCGAAATGCAATATTAGAGATAAACCATCAACAGATAAAACTAAAACAGATAATGGAAATGATTCCGTTGATGAGGAAGTCTTAGTTTATATACCAATTGTTCTTAAATTGGTAATAAAAAACTTATTCTTAAAAAATGAATATGTTTATTATACTTTGAGACACACAATGAAAAAAACAGCCTTACCATTTGTATGCTCTCAATTTGGTTTTGACAAAATGGATAATTTGATACCGAATGAATCGGATTTGAGTGACATGAGCAGGGATGGAGATTCGGGTGAAAAAAATGACTCCATGTCTTCAAATCATGAGGAGGGTGAAATAGTTGAACAAGAACGCGCATTAGTTCCGGATTAATTACCGGATGAACCTGTTTCTTCTAATATTGGCATAAAAAGCAAAATGAATCAATCCTTATTAAAACGCCATACGCGGTTAACATCTTCAAAATATATGTCATATCTACCAAACCATCGCCAGAACAGTACATTACTGGGATTGTTGCGCATCAAATTTTCTTATCTATCACCACAGGCCTTTCGACCTAATGGTCAACGGGGCAAGGCGCTTTGAGAGAAGATTTGGTTTCAGAAACCTGCCCCGAACATAATACAGCCAATCCTCCTTTCCACCACCATCTCTACTTCACCTTCCGCATTTTTCCTTTCCTCCTGCCCGCTTCCCGATTTTCCTTCCAAAAATGCAACCCTTTTTTCTTACTTCCCATGCTCCCATTCTAAGGCCACATACGCTCTCAACACCCTCTCATACCGACAATCATTAATAATAATAATATATGACATTTATATAGCGCTTATCCAATAAAATTGATCATCGCTTTACAGCAACAACATAAACTAGGGTGCGCTTTACTTGCACTATATTTAAAGGACTACATTAGAACGTTATGAAGTGAAAAAAGACCATTATGAATATAAGCCCGATAATAACATTACTTACATTAGTACATTTTTAAAACCATTTTATAATAAAAGAACACATGAGAACGTTTCAAAAATACTATTTAAATACAATAACAAGTACTTGCAATGGTACATTTAAATACAATAATTAGTAACAACATTACTTGCAACGGTACATTTTAAAACCATATAATAATTTAAGAAACATGTTGCTGACTAGAAAAGCAATTAAAACATATGTTAACAATATGGTTTGCAACTTAGTTACCGTAAAATTCACTGAATAAATATGTTTTTAGCTTTTTTCGGAATAGAACTAAAGTATCACTATTGTGGATATTGACTGGGAGTTTGTTCCACAGAAGGGGTCCGGCTACACTAAATGCTCTGTCACTGCTTATTACACTCATACAGATCTTCCTTCAACTCTCCTTTCCTCACATTCTTAAAATCCCATTTCCCGCATCGAACTCCATCCTCATCCTCCATCATACATTCAGCCCAAACCGCTGCCCATTCATTCACTCCTCTCTTTTCTCTCGCACTACGTCCTCTGCCTGCCATCATTGGTTTCAGAAATCTGCCGTAATTAATTAAAATTAATTGTATTGAATTTTGCCAGACGATCTGAACTCAATGATTATCGCTCACAACAAACATTCGATTGTTCACCATTCATTCAGTTTTTCACCAAAAAGTAACAAAAAAAGGCACATCAAAATAATCCTAATATAACAAACAATCTTATCTACTTCTTAGATCCTTATCAAGCTAGTATACGACAGATTATAGGAGTTCTGTGTAGAACGGTAGATGGCGCAGTGTTATCTAATGTTGGTATAATTTCAATTTAAATTGTCTAGAATATATGTTCCTTTCTTGCAAATCTTTCTTATTCCTGCAGGGCCCTTTCAAACCAAGAAACGGTAATAATGACTATCGGACAACTGCGGCACGCGTTTAGTGTGAGCGTTTCGGTGGTTATATAATCTAATTTATTTACGATAATCTTGCATTATATTTATTCATAAATTATTACCCCATAATAATATCAATTAACATTATTTAAAATGAGATTTATTTGAAGAATCCCGAAATTCCGAGTTTGAAATTATTAATGCTATCATGAATTAAATGTAATTATAGTGTTTAGATAATGATTATTATTTCAATGAATATAAGCCTACAATAAATAAGATATGTTAATTATTTTCAGTTTAAGCTACAAAACTATGTATTTTTGGACGCGATAAGTGATATAACCTCTGGCTGATGCATTAGTCGACCTAGACATGCTTTCCTCTGGAACAGCTATTCGGCCCTAGAACCTGAAGTTAATTTGGGCAACTCTTGCAGAACTGCATGTTTAGGTCATTGAGTTGCTCTGGCGAATTGTTGGAAAGGCTCAATTTTTTTTAGAACATAAATACTTAAAAAATCAAATCCTTGTTATATTTAAAAGTTGCATTTGTAAAGGATTTATAATTAAAAAATGATAGACTGGGCATAAAAATATATTAATGTTCCATTTATATTCATTATTTTTATTTAGCAAGTAAAAATATTATTTACCACCAGCGCCTTCGCGCTTTTCTCTTCTTTCCTTCTTACCGATAGTGTAGGTATCTGTTAGCCATACATAAAGGTCATAAATTAGGGCAGAAAAGTTTCGTTTGGCCTTCTGTTGGTAGTATTTTACTATCATCTTTTAATTATAAACAAATGAAAATGCATATTAATGATAAATACTTAAGTCTTCTGATATTATATTATAAGTATATAATACATAGCAGAATCTTATTTCAATAGCGACACCTTGTAAAATACTTCCTCTCGGCTTTTGATATAAATACCAATTTACCTTAATATTTTTTTAAATATTGCCTTATTGTCATCGGGGCAAGGCGCGTAGATAGTAGATTTGGTCTCATAAACCCGTCCCGAACTTTATACAACCAATCCTGCTTCGTCAGCTCGAGTTAAGACGTTATAAGAAACCATTATATTCAAAAACATAAGGAAAGGAAAAAGCAAAATTTGGTTTGCTACGGGCCGTATTATGGAACTCTACCATATTTATTTCGGGCAGCCGGGACATCCCCCTTGTTTAAGGATTCCAAGGATTCGCCCCGACGAAGTTGCCTTTCTTGGCCCAAAAAGAAAAAAAACGACATGACGGCTGTCATTTTATGAACCTAATACTACAATCAGATGTTATATTTAATTTAAAACATGAATTCGCCCTAAAGATATATTAAACAAATTATTTAATGAACACTAGAAGTATCTACTTATTTTCTTTATTTTTTTTTAAATATAAATTTAGCTCTCATCATCAAATTGAGGAATAGAAATTTTCAAAATATTCATCTTTTGATATATTTGTTTTTCCAGTGGTGTTGATTGGTTTCTATGTTTATTTTGTGTAGGTCCTGATGAATTCCTTCGCTGTATTTTTGCTGAGTAATTTCATCTCGTAGGTGATCGATTGATATGTTTTTCATTTTGAGTTTGTGGTTTTCTGTATTGCACTTCCCAATTAACCTTGATCCGGGCAACTACTGGTTTATGGTCACTGAATGTTCTATAGTTGTTAATTGCTTTATAATCGTTATTAGTCCTCTTCCATGAGATATGGGCAAAAATGTAGTCTATTTGGTTTCTATACGGATTACGGCGATGCTCAGGGAAGTATGGACTTTCCCATGTTGAAATGTTAGTAAGCTTATGGTTAAAAAACGTGTTAGTGGCAAAGAAACTGTTCTGTGTTAAAAAGTCAATTATATATGTTTCGTTATCATTAACCGTACCATTAGTAAACATTCCTATTGGTTTTGAACAAATCACTATTTGTTATAATAATATATAATTATAAGTTAATGCTGTAAATGTTTAACAAATAAATTATTTGTAAAACTGTTGTTCCCTTTGCATGGGATACATACTGAACCTTAAAAAATGGGTTCTTGTTTCCGCTTTCCACCACGGACGAGCGTTTTTGGCGTGCAGTGACATATTGTGCAACATTATTTCATTTTGGTCGGCAGACTTATATTCACACCACCAACAATGAAATAGCTTTGAAACACCTCTTTGTGAACCATCCCCACCACGCCTTTTCTTTCCTGCCCCATTTTTGTGTCAACAATGTATGACGATCTGAGCAGGACTGCGAGCAGACTAGTGTTGTTGTTTTCGATGTGACGCATTGACACAAACGTCGTCGATTTTGATGTACGTCTGATAGTACCGAAATATGCCCCGAATGATAAAAACACGTAAATATCGTTATCTTATACTTACTAGAATATTTATGAAATAGAATAGGTAATAATTTATTACGTACAAAAACAATGTTTTTCTAGCAGTTTGTATGCGTTAATAATTAATCGATTAAAAAATTGGGGCTAGATTTTGAGGTTATCACTTATGGAAACAAATGACTACCAGCACACCTGCGGTTTAAATTACGATTTTGAACGTTCAAAACTTAAGAATTGCAATTCGACGTATTATCTTTAAATGAAAAACACGCTCACCTGATTTTGGGGATACTTGCCCTGTCACACCATGTATGTCGGCGAATTGTCCTGTTAGTGCCTCAACCGTCGTAAAGTGACATCAGCACTGGTTGCAGACAAATGCAGTCTGCTTTTCCTCATGCACAGCCTGTCGTTGCCGCTGAAGGCTAACTCTCCCATCCTTGCATGGCGGGAATGTTGCCTTACATTGCTCACAGGTGATGCGAGCGGGTGGTGGCGCTGGGGTAGCCGCTTCAACCTTGGGCTTTGCCTTTCGCTTCGAAGTGACCTTCTCTCAAGCGACCTGTGCGGTGTCGACCTCCATCAGAGAAGGGACTGGTGGGCGAAACCCACAAAACCCGGGTGCTACGGCAGGTTGCGCAGCTGCTGAAACCATAGTAATTACAGTTTCGTTAATAGGCCCCAGAGGGGCACTTAATGACAGCACAGAGGATACTACCGGTGACACTGTCGGGGATAACCCGGCGGTGGTTACTGTTAACGTACTGGACGCAACGGAGACTGGAGGTGAACTGGACACCGCCGATGCTGCAGCTGGAGGCTTGCTTACAGCGGATGTAGGAACCGAACCTACAAATGGCAACTGAGCGTTTACCTTATGGGGTCTAAACCCCTGTGGGACCTGGCCATTGACGGCCACCATTGTGCCCGATACCAGGGACACGTATTGAACCTTGAGCACAGCACAGGTTTTTGCTTGCCGCTTTGGCGCCACCGGCCAACTTGGCGAGCTAGCCGCGACATGTTATGGAGCATAATCTCGTTTTGGTCCGCAGACCTAAACGAACACCACCTACACCAATATACCTTCGAAACACTTGAAACTCTTGGGGAACCCTCCACCAGGCCTTTTTCTAGCCTTCCCAGTCTTGCGTGTACAATGGAAGACAACTTGAACAAGATTGAGAGCAGACAAATGTTGCTCGGGTTTTTTTTTTAGATAAAATAATAAAGACGTTATCAGGAATTGGTGTCAATTATTGCACGATTCAAACATAGGATAATATTAAGAGATTATATATATTATAATCAATTGAAACAGAAAAATAGTATGTAATTTAAAACACGATAAAGCGTATTGTGATAAGGGTTTCTATGGTTAATTTGACAATTATATTAAGGAACATCAGAACAGCTTGCATAAAAAAGACGTGTTTTTTTTTGCGTGAGAGAGACAGTTATATATAATTTTGACTCTTCGAGAATCTTGACAATAGAGGACAATATTCCGTTTACGGCATTTGCTGTCCTCCCTTTTCCGTTTAAGCTACGGGCTGCGTTATGGAACTCACATTTATTTCAGGCAGCTCTTCGACTACATCAGGTCTTCTAACAGTCGGGACATTCCCCATGTTTAAGGGTTCGCCTCGAAGAGGTCGACTATCTTGGCCCAAAAGATCCGATATCACGGCTTTATCTGTCATTTTCATGCACCTAATGATTCAATCAGATCTTATATTTAAATTAAAACATGAATTTGCCCTAATTATACGTTAAAAGAACCATATTTTACTAAAATTTTATACCATTTATTCAATTGTTTTCACATTTAGCGTTTTTTACATATACTTTTCGTAAATGGTGGTTAAGCCCCTCGACCAATGCATTGCTATTCATCCTAAGAGTCCTTTTTCGCTGACTTACCCCGCCACATTTTAGCAGATGCCATAGTAATATTGATTTTTTCCTCATTATATTTAACATTTTATATTTATGGTTTTCTTTCCTGATAAATTTTTAAGTCGATATAATTGCAATTCATGTCGCATAATGAAATGAATTCTTGGTATACTTTAGCGAATGTTCATTTTGAACGATGTATTGATAAATATTATTTCAAAGACAAAATATTGAATTTATTAGAAATTCACAAAAAATGAATTTATGTTGTAAAAAAAAACTAAGGATATTATAATTATGTAACGATAAATGAGTGGTACTTTTAGCTGAATTCTTCGATGGTGTTTATATTATTCATATTTATATTATTGTTGATTTTATGTTACAATTGGAGTTCGGATTAAACCGTAAATAACCAGGAACAACTAACATAATATTCCGAATAACTTTTATGACTTTATTCTTCGAATTCCAAAACGTAACTCTCAACGTTGCCTATACGGCAGCACGATTACGTCACGCGGTTGAGACAGGTGTTTCGGACTAACCTAAACCACACATGTAGTGAACGATAATAAGAGATGATAATAGATCACATTTATCCAGCATTATAAAACATTACTAATAATTAATAATTAACGATAATAAAGTATTTATCAATATCCATTATCGACTCAAACACAGAATCTCCGATTCTTTTATATAAATCCAAAGATTATACCCAGCAAATAGTATAAAATTAAAACGCTTGCTCGTCTTTTGTCGGATTGAAGATCGAGGCTAGCATTTTTCAAATCGCTTAAACATTTAAATATTATTTTTGATATCGAATGATTTCAAATGTAAATGCAAATTTTATTGAAGAAAATCATATGTTTGAGTTACACTGTTGATATCAAAAAAATAAATAGAACAAAAAATTAAATGGTTTTGTTTTTATTTGATAAACGATATCAGTTAATTTAAATTATAGATGAACAGATAAAACAATCATTTAGTTTGAATGGCCATAAACAAAATTATATACACTTACACCTACACAGATGGGAGACAGAGAAGATTAATTTCAGCATTCTCATCTGCAAAATAATCTTGAAAACTAGCGCTACATTTAATAACAAGGAACATCATGATCTTCCTCAGCATCTGTTTGGGTACAACTCGTATCACTGAAATAAATATGTCGTTATTATGATGAAATCAGATAGCATAATTTAAAGCATTTGTGATTGAAATAAAATAATAAAGTTTATACAAATATTGTTACATAGAAAATAGTATAGAGAAAGTTTTCTTTAATCAAACTATTTTTATTAATGTTATAAGCTGTAAATTTGATTTTGATGATAAATCGTAATGGCCTTTTCATCCATGCAATAAAACTTGATTACATTTTAGGAAAAAAACATTTTATTGAAAATTACTTAAAACGTTCTTGAATAATATTAACATTGAACGAGTCGAACAAATAACATTAAACATTTGGACATTTATTTAAATATCGGGCTTACCTTGAATTTTACATTTCCCAAGATACATATCAATTGATGTGAACAAATCGCACACAAAAAAAATCGTGAATCGATCTAATGAAATGTGATTCTCTAGATAAGGTATTTGTATACATAAGGTTTGTGTGAGCGTTGAAAATGACATCGATTACAAATATAAACGTATGAATAATATGTTTTATGAAAAGTATAACTTACATGGTCATATTCGTCATAAGACGAGAAAATTGCATCAGGTTTTCGGTCTTTGATTCAATATAAAATGATCATTAATGGTTAAATATCGAATAAAAGTTATATATCGAACATATAGAAATATCGACTTTAAATTTCCTTTAAAAAAAAAGATTTTATTCCTTATAAACATCACATTAAGGAATAGAAAATATTTAAATATTCATATTTGATATATTTGTTTTCTTAATAAACGTGATCAAATATAAGATTTCACAACCTTCTTTTATGGAATGTACTTCAAGCACATGCTCAAAGGACCCTCTCTGCTGTCAAAAACCTCATGCCGAATATTGGACAGTTGACATCGGCATTGATTCTGATGAATCGACCACCCTTATTTGTTAAAATATTTGAAAAAAAAAAAGTTATTTTTCAACTATATTTTAATTTTAGTCTGTCGTTCTATAAGAAACGTATAAAAAAAGTAGTGATTTTTTAATCTTAAATATAATTAATGTTCAATTGGTATGTTTTGCCTTTCCATAATTACCTTTGTAAATTTATATTAAAAAAGAATATGTGACTTAATGTTACCCTAGCCAAAATGATTGACATTGCAATTTGATTTGCTGCTCAACTTAATATTTAAGTGCCACAATACTCTTTTTAACAGTGTCAGACGTCATTACGTTGGTGTACATAAACATATTTAAGCTATATTTCGAAAGGCAAGCATAAAATGCACATATTATATGTATATAATATATCGTATCGCATCCTATTTGTAAAGAAGTCGTTTCTAACAAATGCACAGCCAAATTCATTTGCTCATTCTTTATTTGCCTGCCATGAAACCTATACAATTATTTAGAAATAGACGTGCTAATCAGATATTGAGTCACCCCAAACCAGTTTTTGGGTCACTTACTTTTTGTCACAGAAACAACATTTATAAACATTTTTTTACAAACACAAAAAAAAAATAACACTTAAATATGTTCATGATTTCATTTGTTACGTTAGATAAGTATATTTCATGTTTTTTCCTATGGAAAAAAGCCAGTGACCCAAAAACTGATCATGACTCAAAAGCTGATTTCCCCTTCTATATTAATGATATTTTGGTTTTACTTTTTTAATACTTGTATTTTAGATAATTAAAAAAACTTTCACACTGTCTTAAGAAGTGGAAATTTATAGAACATAAATAATGAATGCACTTTATTCAGGATTTTTAAAGTTATTTAATGAAGGGTCATGGATACAAATTCATATTTATAATCCATTTTTAACAATGACCGCTAAATGAACTTAATTCATATTTGCATTATATTTATTTGAAACGATGACGCAGTTTTAGAATTATAGCATTATATTAAGGGATTTCATTATCCCCCGTGAAATGGAGGGATATGGGGTTGAGCCTGTCTGTCTGTCCGTCCGTCCCCCTTGACATAGGGTAGTTTGTGCACGCGAGTTATGTATGAAGACATTAAGCTAGTGTTTTGAAATTTTACACACGTATAAACCAATGTCTGAAGTTGTGCCTCGTCAAGGTTTCATCTCGGTCGGTCGAAAATTGTCGATTCTAGAGGACTTTAAAAATTGTCGATTTTGAACTTTTTTCAGATGCCAAGCACTTTGTGCACGCGAGTTCGGTATGATGGAATTGAGATAGAGCTTTGAAAATGCATACACGTAATAACCGTGTTCTGAAGTCGTGCCTCGTCAAGGTTTCAACTCGATCGGTAGAAAATTGTCAATTCTGCAGTTCTTAGAAAATTGCCAAAATTTCATATTCAGTTTAGTAAATGCGGATGATAATATAAGATAGTATCCTTTAAGTATGTGTTTATGAAGAAGACAGTCAAAATGTAGACTTTGCTAGCTCCCAAACACAAATTCAACCTCATCAAAGTTTCATGTCGATCCATCAGTCGTCTTTTTCCTTGAATTTTCTTATATGTCGGAACAAGCTATGAATGAATTAAGCTAGAGATCTTATATACATATCAGTCGCATTGAAGTTGTGCCTTGTCAAGATTATGTCGATCGGCTAC
>LQRL01095236.1:0-11592 GCA_001703475.1 Hydroides elegans | reverse complement strand
TAGTAGCAAATATTGAAGATTTCAAGCTAGAGCTCTAATATTTTTACTACATAACAACCATATATTAAAGGTTAAACGTCCTCAAAGTATCATGTCGATCAACCGCAAAATGTCTAGAATCAGCTAGAGCTCGAATATTTTATGTGAAAGACGTTGTGAGAAAGACGCTATGGGTAACGCTGTGTTGGAAAGATGTTGTGAGAAAAACTTTGTGAGAAAGACGTCGTGAGAAAAATGTTGTGAGAAATACGTGAAAAGACGTTGTTAGAAAGACGTTGTAAGAAAAATGTTATGAGAAAGGGGTTTGAGAAAAACATTGTGAGAAAGACGGTGTGAGAAAACGTGAATAAGACGTTATGAGAAAGACGTTGTTAGAAAGACGTTGTTAGAAAGACGTTGTGAGAAAGACGTTGTGAAAAAGACGTTGTGAGAAAGACACACAAATATCACCTTCTATTTTTGCTTAGGCTGGGGGCTTTGCATCTCAGATACCTACCGTAATTTTCCGCGTATAATACGCACCCGCGTATAATACGCACCCCGACTTTTGCCCTCAAAATTTTAAAATATCCATATTTCCGCGTATAATACGCACCTCTGGTTTGGAAATATTGTTGCTCTATTTTTTGCTATATTTTTGGTTTTTACCATATGAAATATACATCCTAATTATAGAAGATCCTCGTAGAATAGATTTTTCAAGTATCGTAGAGATTTTTAATTTTAAATATGCGGCATTATGCTATTACCATTAACGCAAATGATAGACAGATACATTACTCAATAAAAAATTCAAATGAAAATATTCATGTCCGATGTTTCCGCGTATAATACGCACCCCGACTTCAGGCCTTATTTTCGAAGAAAATAATGCGTATTATACGCGGAAAATTACGGTAGGTTTTTCCAGTGCAGACCATGCTTAATCAAATAGTTATTGAAAGTTCACGGGGGGATTGAAGGCCTTTAGCCTCTAGTTTTGTTTGGGTTTTGATTTACTTAAGTATATTTATGAACAATTCTTTAATAATTACCGCTTAATTCTTAACTCCTTTCGCGTTTATTATATTTATTTGAAACTATGACGCAGTAGCAGCCTTACACAACACGGCAAATGCGCTATACATATAACCTACATTGTGAGTGTATCACACTCTTGAGAACATCTTGTCTAGGGGGCGGGTTTGCTTGCGAGGGTCATCTAGTCGGCTGTTTCAGCATTCAGCTTATTAAAAAGTGTTTATTTATCTAAGTCTTTTGTTTATGTAGAGTATCTTATTGTTTTTATCTTTATTAAGTGTCGCATTGGTATTCGTTTAATAATTAAGTGATTATGCAGGTCAGTCATAGTTTATTGCTTGATCAGTCTGGATATGCTTATTGATAGTTTAAATTATATTACTTTATTGAAAGTTTAATTGAAATAATTAAATAACTGGATGATAGATAAATTCAATACATTTATTGTCTCTCTAGTTAGAGGCGCGATATACTATTGGCATCAATAATAATTTTATTGGGTGGATATTTTATCAATTTTATTGCGTAGTAAACTTTGATCTTGGTCAACGGATCAATCAAGATATTGCGTTATTTAACATTTTATATAATTATACATCATTATATCTTTGGTGAAGAAAGGATATTTCATATTCTGTTGGGAATGGAACAGTAAGCATATTTTTTTCTCAATATAAATAATTAAAGTTTTATGTCATTATGCATTGCAGATGAGATATATATTTATGATCGTTGTCTTATTATTTTTCTTCATATTTGTCGACTTTAATACTAATGCTTATTTGTTTATAAAGATTGGGATGCTAAAGAATAGCCTTCTTTTTCTGTAATGTGAAAGGAGTTTGTTGTATCTGAATAGTATTTATGAAACATACAGCTTACTTATGTTTTCAACGAAAAACTTTGAAAAAGTTACTTCAAAAGATGCAGGAAATATAGCTTAGTTTAACCATTAAGCTAAACTTAATAGATAACCCTTCAACTATAAATACTAGAAAAAGAGGAATTAGAAATATTAAAAATTAGAAATATTAAAAGCATGTGCATGTATCTTCGATTGTTTAATTAAGCAATTTCATATGGTATTGAAATACATTCCTTGTTTTAAAGCTAGTTTTGTAGTTTAGCGTGACTGAGACGCAAAAATGAGAGAAGGCTTATTTCTTCTCACCCTCGTGGCGACTCTGGCGTCATGCGCGCTTGCCGACACCAATACAGGTAAAGTTTCTCTTTTTTTAGTATTGCATATAGCAACATCTAATGAAGATTAAAATGGAAAGACATCGTCTCTGTGAGTGAAGATAAATTTCGCGTTGACGGTAAACTATTCTATAGAGACATACTTGTGCATAAGAAAGTAAAATATTGCTTCTATATTTTTTTAGTATGTGGTGAATTGGTTATTTCGCGCTCGATAAAAATAAATATGTTAAATAACATTTTTATATGAACTTATTTTTGCAGATCTGACCTACACAGTATTCACCGAAGACAACGGGAGCAATGAGGATCGACATACGCACTCGTGGTTCATGGCAGAGAATGAATACTTCGTCTTTTATGTTCAGGTATCCATATCTGTTATTAACACAGGTCATCTATTTTTTTCCTAACATTACAAAACCTTTTTTTTTATTTCTTATATAACGAAATCTTTATTTTCTTTTGTAAAAATAAAGCGAAAAAGAGAAAAAAATATTTTGATAGAAGAATATTTGAGTAAGTCGTTTACCCCATACCCTTAAAATCAATGTAAAAGGGTATAACGCGTAAGGTTAAGGTTACAATTAATTAGAGAAAATTTGTCCGGGCGGACTTTAGTGTATTGTTTGTGTTTAGTTTAATCACACCAAACCCTGAGCCGCAGCAAATCATTCAGCATTCTTAATAATCACTCACAGGCTTGTCATGACGCTCTGATCGCCCTTGCCGAGGTACCCTGGATGAAGTCGTCGCTCTACGAAGTCAATATCGGTCAGGACGCCAACCAGAATGTGGCAATCAATGACGATATAGGACAACAGGTCACAAGGGTGGCTGTGGAGGATTTGTTGAACTGCGAGGAGATGAGACCATTTTGGATCAGTTGGTAAGGGGTTTTGGAGATGATTTGTTTCGTTAAGCTGAAAATAATATGAAACATACGGCAAAAGACCGCGCAAAATTAATGATTGTCATTGATTGATTGTATGCGTTGTATTTACCGTGTTTTCAGGAATTCTTTAAAATTTACAATTTAAGGAATATGTAAATTACAGTAAATTATTTAGCCAATCGCATGGCTCAATCTATGAGATCACAAACACCCTCTGTTACAAAACAATTGATCCTCGATTAAAAAACATAAAATAAGTTTTCACCACATATGAACAGTATTTAATCCATACAAAATACATACATGTAGGTACAAGACCAACATCACTGTGGGTCGCGGTCTCACCCCAAACACCAACACCCTCCTGCACTGGCAAGACACTTCGTCTCCTCGCCCCATCGGAGCCATTTCCGTCACCACGGGCTGGGGCTCCGTGGGCACGTGGCAGTTTGGGCGCGATGTGGGCAGGGCCCTCACGCTGCATACGCCCGCTGTCAGGGAGTACAACTATATGTGGCTGGATGTGGTGCCTAGTTGGACGCGGTTGAGTTTCCATGTGCAGGCCTGTATGGATGTGATACTGCTGTTTACTGATGTGAGTTTGGGTTGATTTTTTTAGAAACTCGTTTCTCAAGGCCCTTCTTATTCATTTGCTGATTTTTGTTATATTTATTTTTTTATCACATGATTCTAGACGATGTTCTTTTGTTTAGTATGAAAAATATTATTCGATTTTTTTTTTGCATTCGTTGCGATCGTCGTTCTTATGATGAAATTTAGCTATTATAAAATTCATCTGGATTCATCTAGACCATTCTAGTATTATATTTTAAAAAATTTGAATTGAAAAGTATACCTCTCCTTTGCTTTTTTAACATAATGTAATTACTTTTTATTCATTTTTTATAGCTTGGCAGCAATAATGCCGAAATCATCATCGGCAAAGACAACGAATTGACTCGCATCAGAAACGACCGCGAAGGCACCAATGTGGCCACCGCTGAGACACCCGATATCTTGTCATGTGACAAACTGAGGCCGTTCTGGATCACGTGGCAGGCCAATCACTACAGAGTCGGATATGGTAAGAGCCCAATTTGATTCTAACTTAGTTGATTACAGGACACAGCAATAGATCCGTATTTGTTGAATGATGCGTTGAATTTGATTCTTAAATTTGTATAAGGATCATTGGCTTTATGCAGTCTCAATTATTTTATTAATTTAATAATCAAGTTTTAACGACATGAATATTCGTTTTGCGAAATTTCATTTTTGCTCATTTTTGAGGATGTGGCCTCTTCATTATGATATAACTCCATTGATCCATCTTTCCATCCTATTGTCTTTACTTTACACCTGCCCGTAATGCGAAGATGTATGTTAATTCCATTTTCCTTTCACATGCCATTCCTTTTATCACAGGTCTTAAATACGGCGAGAGTCCTATCGTGGACTGGCAAGACGATCGAAGCTTCAATGTGTCACGCGTGTACGTTTCGACGTCGCATAATTCAGAGGGCCTCTGGGAATTTAGGCACACAGATGGTGAGTTAGATGGATTATTACCCAATATTTGTCGAAATGCGGCATAGCTAGTTATGTCTTTTGTAACTAACGGTACTAAGTTCAATTTTGCGTTTCCTTTATTTGTCTATCAATTTAGATATTGATTATTGGTAGAGACTCTAGGAAGGTATTGTTTATATAGAATTCTATTTGTTTGTATTTTATAATAAAAATGTGAACAAACGTTTGCAGAATGCATTCAACATTCTAGTCTCAATGTTGTCTTTTAAACAATAGAAAATAAATCCTCCTTATAATAATATCATATAGACAAAGTCTCCGCAATCTATGTCTTTCAAAATAGGTGAACGCTGGGTCCTGAACACACCAAACTACTACCCGAACTCAGAAGCCTTGGTGGACGTGGCAACGGTTAACACCTTTCTGTTCCGCGTCAAGGCATGCAGCGAGACCCTGCTCCGAATGACGGGGTCGCCCCATGCGTATGAACTCGGAGAGAACGACTATTCGGTCATTCTAGGTATATTTACAGGGTCTTGAATCTGGTTTTAATGTAATAATTCAATAAATAGATGATTTGAAGGAAGGGATTTTGAAACACTTAAATGTTAATAATCTCGGTATTTTGTTATGCAAATGAACCCGTGCACGACGATTTCTAGATCCACCATGATCCACTTTTATGTTTAATAATTTTGGGAAATCACTGTTGGTTTCGTGTAGCTGATTTGAGAACAGTTGAAATCTAACATACATAGGTCATGAGCATTTGTTACTATTCGAAAGCAAATTTCCACATGCTTACTCTGCAGTTGAATACACAGAGTAGGCCTATCATTTTTTTATCATTAAAAATAAAAAGGATAAAGCACAATTTCAAATCATGGCTATATACGTGCATGTTTTTCAATCCATTCGATTTCAAGGCACAAACGCATATCAATATAAATCAAACCATTTTATTATTTTATCATACATTTAAGGCTACGAATCCAACACAAAGGTCATGATTTACGAAACTCCCGGCGGCCAGGAAACCATCCAAGACGCCGCCAATACCCTTTCCTGCGAAGCCTATCGCGATTTCTGGCTTGCCTGGGACACGCATAGCAGTCTGAACATCAAAGTGGGGTCAGGATCGGTTGTTGGGGAGAACACCTTGGCAACGCATATAGTGACGACGCCCATGCATGTGGGAGTGATTGCGTTCATGAGCAATGATGTGGATTCGGCGGGGGTCAAGTGGGATATAGCCGAGCATGCAGGTTGGTTATAATTAATCCATGTCGATATAGTAAAATGTTGTGCCTCGGTAATCAGGACAAGTATGTAGACAAACGTCTGATGAAAAGACGATTAAAAAAATCTCCACATATGTTCGACGTCATACCAAGAAAAATGAATTTTGTATAATATCATGTATGTTTGAATATAGTAATATTGTCATATAATAATATTGATTTCTTTGCAGGTCGCGAGCTGGTCTTCTACACCAACCCCACCCCGATCAACCCACACGGTCTCATGTGGCTGACCCTTTTGGACAAAACCAGTCTCGTCTTCCCCGTTCGCTCATGCTCAACCGTCACCATCGCCCTGTCCACGTACTTGGGCAACTACGTGTCGTCGGGCTATTTGATTCAGTTGGGCGAGGTCGATAATACCAAGTCGTCGATACTGAAGATGAGCGATATGTCGGTGCTCACACAGGTAATGGGACAATGAGGATTTGACAGTAGAAAAAGGTTTGTCTATGAATAATGTCTTTTAAATTGAAGACAATAGTTCTGATTATTAATTGATGCCTATGAATGTTATTGTTTTACCGTTCATTCGCAATTTCACTGGTTTTCATTGTTAAATATTTTTATATTTAAGTTAGTTATATTTTCATTTTAGATAAATTTATTATATATTTTTTCAGGAGTATGACCTAATTTAAATATCATTTGCTCAATGCCAATGTTATTGAATCAATTATTAAGCCTTTATTAGGGCCCTTATTAATCAAGCAATAATCAAAATAAAGTATTTAACCTGCAAAATACTGATATACATACTGATGTACATGTTGTTTGAAACTCATTCTTTGGCTATATTTTTCATCCAGGTAACAACCAACCACATCCTCAGCTGCACCTACTCGCGCTGGTTCTGGATCTCCTGGGACGCCGGCGAAATCACCGTGGGAACCAACCGTGAAGTGCACGTGGATCCCTTCATGTCGGCGCCCATAGCAACCGGCGAGGAGGCGGTTTTGATCAATTCTGTTGGGTTTGGGATGCCCCAGGAAAATGAGGTGGAGGGCGTACCAGCGAGATGGGCCATGACCGAAACGCAAGGTATCGGATGATAAATAAGTCTTATAAATAATTATAATGCGTTATTTTTGGTCAGTGCTCAGAACTTAATTATTTCAAGTAAATGTAAAGTACAGGGGTGGAAATAAGATAATTTTCACACTCGCCAGACTGGCGAGTGAGTTAAATTTCACACTCGCCAGCGAAGATTTACACTCGCCAGGAGGTGAAAATATGCAAAATGAAAACCACTAAAATGTGGGCTCCCTAATTTGGTTTGCATGTGGACAAAGTTATTTCTAAGAAAACAAGCGAGCGCCGAAGGCGCGAGCCGACAAATTCTATTGAATTAATTAAAATCTAAGCTTTTTTAGGTAAATTTCATACTCGCCAGGCTGGCGAGTGACTTCAAATTCACACTCGCCAATCGAAAATTTCACTCGCCATGGCGAGTGTGGCGAGTGCTTATTTCCACCCATGAAAGTAGCTCCAAATATTACATTGACTGAATATGTCCTTTTACCAAGTGAGACAACCTTATGAGACACATAGATGTGCCCCCTAAACTCCCATTCATTCGTTTTTTTTCTAGACTATGAGCTATTAATAAATAAAGATTATGCGATCAAATTCAAATCAAGTTTGAGAAATATAATTTAGAAAATTACTTCTTCATATTGTTGATTTTTAGAAAATATGTTTTAATGTATGCATTTGACCTATTCTATTTTAAACATTTCCACAGGTTCCTACTACTACATGACCACCAACGGCCATATTGACGTGGACCATGGCTGGGTGGCCCTAGCAAAGGAACACATGGTCTTCATGTATGGTGGCAATTGTACGAATGCAGGCAAAATAAGTCTTGCTGCCGATCCGAGTAGCAGAGACACGTATGTGTATACGGTGGTCATCGGGGGCAAAGACAGTCGGCAGATCGAAATACGGGTAAGAGTTATTGTCACATGTCACTATGTTGGAGGTTCATTGTAATTGAATTTCCAATTTAATTTTGAGTATTCACTATTGGCATTGGAATAAAAGTAGAATATGTATAAACGTTCAGGAATGTGTGCATAAAATAATAGACGAAGAGAAATTTTGACGGGTAGGGGCTATCAGATAATAACGATTATGGTCTTTTAACATGAACCCGAATCAGAATGTCTGTCTGCGAAACTTATCGTTCAATTTGGAAGAGTTATAGTTCTAACAGTTACACTTTAGTACATAATAAATTGGACCTTTGCATCTATAGCGAATCAATAGCAGAATTTTCTAGGCAATAATGTGTCATTCAAGGTATTCCACGGCGATGCCTCCACACCCCTCTTAGAACAGATGTTCACCGACGTGACCACATGTAACAGCGAGGACAGTCTTACCTTTTGGCTCTCCTGGGGCCAAATGACCATCAGTATGGGTTACGGTGAAGTGATTGGCGAAAGCGTGATTGGCGAACCGATTCAATTGACCAATGAGCAAACAGTGGATGTGACGTCACTGGCGTTTAGTAATAAGGAGGCGGGCGCAGTGAGTGATGTACTGGAATGGGTCGTGCCTCAAAGTGTTGGTGAGTATTAGAAATAAAAAGTAACATTAATTATCCCCCGTGAAAACGAGGGGATATAGGGTTGAGCTTGTCCGTCTGTCCGTCCGTCCGTCTGTCCGTCCGTCCGTCCGTCTGTCCGTCCGTCTGTCTGTCTGTCTGTCCCGCTTGATATAGGGTACTTTGTCCACGCAAGTTTGGTATGAAGGAGTTGAGAGCTTACAAGCTAGAGCTTTCAAATTTTATACACGCATAAACCAAGGTCTGAAGTCGTGCCTTGTCAAGGTTTCATCTCGATCGGTTGAAAATTGTCGATTCTGGAGCACTTTAAAAATTGTCGATTTTAAACATTTTTTTTTCAGATGCCAAGCACTTTTTGCAGGCGAGTTTGGTCTGAAGCGATTGAGCAAGAGCTTTGAAATTTTATACACATATAAACCAAGGTCGTGCCTCGTCAAGGTTTTATCTCGATCGGTGGAATCGATCCTGCATATACGAATTGTTGAAGTTCACGGGGGATCCAAGGTCACTGACCTTCTAGTTTTAAAAGTATTCCTAAAATTTCATAAAAATGCTTCAACAACAAATAGATGTACAAATCCTCCAGTGCATAGCCTGTATTTTCTTTGCATTAGAAAGCAAAGACACAAGTGTTAAAAGCGAACATTCAATAATAATCTTATGATGAAATATACATGTATATATATTTTTAGGTTTGATATCCTTATTTTCAAAAATGGGCATTAATGATGAAAGTGAAATATTATCTAATGCTATTCTATCCTCCAACAGGTCATATGGTGACCGTGAATACACGAACGGAGGGGGAGGATAACTATATTGTGACTTTTGACATGTCGATCGATGGAGATAGCCAAGTGTTCCAGGTAATGTGTTCATTGAGAATATTGGAGAATATTCCTTTTGATTTTAGGTTTAGACCAAGCAATATAAGAGGGTCTCATAGGTGTCTAGCTGGGAAGCGACCTTAAGTCGCATAAACTGGTACATGTATATTAATCAGTGCGTCTGAAAATTTTACTTTAAAAAAGTGAAAACTGATACCGTTTTTAACTGTGACTAAAGTAAAAGGTAATAAGCGAGTTATGACGCTCAATCATTTTTTTTTAATGACTACCCTAAAAGGTAGGTAATTTCTAAACGATCAAATAACCTATTTCCCATCACTTTATACTCATTCAAGGTTCAATCCTGTATGGGCGCCGAACTGCGTCTCAGCTCCAAAGTGGCCCTGGAATACCGCGACGTCTACCTCATAGTGATTCAGGATTCACACAATGTCACGCGTATCACGAAATCAGCCTTTCTCGACGAGCCATTAGCTGAGACTACGAAGGGTGGCCTACTGAGTTGCGATGAAATGCGATATTTCTGGGTATCGTGGGGCGATACGATCGCACTTGGTAATGGCCGGTTGATTTAATACTTCTTGTAATTCTAATTACAATATAAATAATGTTGAGTTCTTGAAAAAAAAACGAAGCAGAGTAATTTTTTAGGGAGAGCATTTTGATATCGATTCTGAAATGATATTGATGAAAACATTTGTTTAAAAAAATAGATTGTGCATGCTTCAAAAGAATAACAAAAGAAGATATATATTCACATGAAAGCCGTAAGTTAGGTCACGTATTGTTATTTAAAGGTAATTTGGATCAAGATTGGAGTATTTTATTGTTTTTAGCCACGGCTTGCTACGCAAGACGTGGATTGTACCACCGCCTTTCCGTTATTGATTTATGTGACAATATATATATTTATTTATTTATTTGTTTAGTGCGTTAACATTTTTTTCAAATCGCTACTCTTCCTACAGTTGTTGACCGATTTTGATGAAATTTGGATATGTTATTTTCGGGGTCCTTGGGATTTTAAAAACTGCTTATATGTGCTTATATTGCTTATATAAGCAAAGTTATGGCCGCTTTTATTTTTCCATGTTAACAGTATAGATTGCATTTGTGCTACACATGTAAATGTTACGTCATTATTTACACACCATTATATTGATATAATGAAATTCATATGACAGTTTTGTTCCTATTCGATTGAGAAGTACAATCATTTGTGGTACACTCGTTATAATTGTGACGTCATGATTAAACCAACACGCAATGGATTGTAATTTTCGCAACATATAAAGACCATATCACTCGTGTGGAAACTTATGCGAAGCGTAATTAGCTATGTCGTATTTAAATAAAATGCTTATATTTGCTTATAAATCATATATAAGCAAATATATGATTGCATCATGTTTCTTATTCATTTTTATGCTTCTGGATTTTTTTCAGATAATTCCGTATATACATCATGAAATCTTATCCTGTTTTTTTTCTGTGTATTTCAGATGATCCTATCTTAAGCATAGTGGTGATGAAGATTTGTGAGTAGAATTTGGGGTTTCCCTATTTATGATTAAGCATCACAATAAAGGTATGGCTTATCATTTGTTTTTAAGCTTGCATTTGTGATCGAGGTATTTTTTTGTTCTCTTATAACAAATCATTTCGAACAGTTTTGCAAAGGTCTAATTTAAGTTTTTACTAAATGTTTTACATATGTTTAACAATTACTTAGCGAAACTTCAGCTTTATTTTTTTTTCAGGTTGAAAGAGATATCCAGGAGGTCGAAGGCGCTCCGAAAGATTTTTTCCCTAAGCTGTGCAATTATTCTGTTGTTTAAAGTCCAAATAGTTGTTAATGCAAGAGTCGATCATTATAGTAATATTTTTTTTAAATTTGTAGGGTGGCTTTGTTTTGTATGCGTGTCCATAGTGAGAGGGAGCGGGTCTTACAAAAAACGTAGATGGGGGGTCCCAGGCACGCGTATAAAATGAACAAACCTTTGGAAACAGTACGAGGTTAAGCGATAAACACATGTTACAATGGTTATTTCTTAAAATTTGTAGAAAATACTAAAATAATTTCATAAATAACGATATTTAAAACTTGTTCAGAATAATTGCACAGCAATTGAATTAATATGGTTGTTTCATAGTGCAAAACATCATCCAGCTGCACTCATCGAAATGCATTATGAAGCAACCATATTTGATACATAGATAACAACA
>LQRL01095227.1:23818-38805 GCA_001703475.1 Hydroides elegans | reverse complement strand
AAATAAATTTGCGCTACCCGGTTCAGTCTGATAATTATTTATACTGTTACGCCCCCAGGTTCAATATTTTCCGGATCCGCGCCTTGGGGGGGGGGGGGTAGAGACTTTAAACCTAAATACATTATGATACTTTTTGTAGTTTTAAGGAGAAGAGCGCCTTTCTATGTGATATAGAAAGTCATATTTAATGGTAAACATGGACGTTTCAAACGACAAAATTAGGTTTTTTGTTTGTAGGATCCGGATTATGGATCAGGTGATACATTAAAATTCCCAGGACAAGGAAATGATTTATGTATATTATGCGTTTTTTGTATATACCAGTCAATGCATGTAGCTCTATTTTATTTATTTGTTGGAGATGAATTCGCCAGAACCCAATTGATGTTACGTAGACGTCATCAACAATCCCATTTTTGTCGCACTGCCCGGTATCCGTGACCACAAATGAAGCCTGATATATCTGTTTCAATATCTCAAACTAAAAACGTTTAATTTTTAGGTAAAAGTTTAACTGTAAATTTTCGAATTCGCTTATAATCTAGAACGAGCGTAGAACCAAACATAATAAAAAGACGTAAGGGAACGTGCACTTCTGCAGTGGTTGTATTATCTAGACGGATATGTGTATATGTTTCATACAAAATAAAACCACAAACCATGTAGGTGTACCGGTAATGGAATGATATTGCATCAGTCTTTGAACTCATAATGCAGAAATAATAATCATATAAAAAACAACATTTCCAGGAAACGTCCTTTTGTAGAAATACCATATATGAGCCGGAATATTTCCCTTGATTAACATTGCATTACGTAGGCAACAAATAAATAGCATCATCACATAACAGTATCATTCCGCATTGTTGTTGTACCATGACTTGCTCAATTAATAAATTGTATTCATTATAAGTATAAATATATAAGCATTTTCCTATATTTTGAACCGATGAAAGAGCGAGTAACATCTTCGAAAATATGGCGCAATAGAATACTCTTCCACCATTTACAATGTGCATTATGAGCAAACGTTAATGTTGATACTGTATTAATTGAGCATGAAGCAGTACCCCATCCCCAACAACGAACCATCTCCCATACCACCCTAACATTTTGAAAATCGAATTTTACTCTAGGAAAACATTTTTACGGTTAAATAACGGGTTGGTCTTTAATTGTACACCATCATTACACGCCTCCGTGTATAGTCTTTGATGGGACATAATATACCTCCGATAGATTTTTCCATTTCGCACACTGTTAAATGGACATAAATGGTGTAGATAATCAAAAGACTGCTAATATTAGATTACTTTGCCTCCATATAGTTGAGCTTCTATTTCAAAAAACAAAATGCTAATATTCGATTCCCAGCTGCTATCATAGCTTTATGTCCCATAAATGTCGCCATTTTTCAATGTGTAACAATCTTTCCCCGTAGAAGTTCATTTGCTTTATTTTATTAAGCGTAAAAGAGACAGTCCATTCTCACATTATTTATGTACTTTGGTGTAATGGTCAAGGCATAGTGCATTGATTTCTTTTACAGCACGGGAGATGATGGTCGTTTTGCGTTTCTATCGTTTGTGTATATTCATAAGGAATAGCCAGCCCTGACCAGATGGTCTGTCGAGAAGAGGGTGGAACATGACCTATGGTTCATGACCTACAAGTAAAGTTGCATATCCCATCCCATACCCGCTAGATATGTTTGTTTGAAGTGACATGAAAAAAATATAAAGAATGGGGGAAAATGTTGGTATCCACTATAAAACTTGTCACATATGATTCACATATGCTCTATCCATATGTTAAAAGCCCTGATCATAAGACCCTTGCCATAGTGTTACCCTGATACGGCAACAACTCTATATATACTCGTCATTAAAGAAAGCAGTACCGTAAACCAAAAGTATGTTCATATGTAATTTAAAACTTTGAATCGTCATAATTGTAATAAGGCTTGCAATTTATGACATTCAAAAGACTATGGTATGTGACCAAATATAACCTGAATATCTAAGTACACGCAACTATCATTTACACATGCTATGTACAACATACTAAAATTAGTACCATCATAATTAGCATGTATACAGCTAATCTTGATATTGAACTGAGCTGAACTTTGCAGTTATATTGACAGAGACCATTAAACTAAGTATGAAATAATCGTTCCCCTTTACAATGACACTAATTGCTCACCATTTTCTCTTGTTTAGATAACAATCATAGGTCCTTTTGACAAAACGCACACAAATCTAATATGGCGTCGTCGCACTTATTGAAATAGTGGTGATCCCAATATTCATTTCCTCAAAGTGAATATTACTATCAATTTATACTATTTGATGTAAGGTGTCTATATCCATGGAATATTGAGAACAGCACTCCGGGCAAATACATTAATTGAACTACGCCCATAACGAATGACACGTAAACATTAGTAAGGGGTCATCTTCACAAACATATACAATGTACGAATGTTGGCACAGAACATGCAAATGACAGTTCTGTTCTCGATGTCCATGTGAAGTACTAAAGCCAGTGTTCCTTAAGTCCGTCGGCGTCTGGGTCTGCGCCCACGCTTGCGCAGTCATGCGATCAAAATCCAAAAACGCAGACCCAGAAGCAAGCGCAGACGCAAACGGACTAGTGGAGCGGTAGGCTAACTCTGTGGTGCGGCGCTTCTGCACTAGCTGCAAAATTGTAATGAATACGGAGAGCATACATTGTAGATATACTATAAGATCTTTGATGAATATAACGTCAAATGAAAATTCGCTGGTGATACATGGGTTATTATGTCTACCTCGATATCATTGCAATCGCAGAACTAGAAATGCATGACAGCAACATAATGTATAGCCCATTGACGAGTAAGATTTCTCGTGAATATACAAGTTCAGGTAGTGAGGATGAATTCTATTGCACTGAACTATAAAAAAAAATGATGGTTGATATTAAATTAATAGTTTACTCATTTCTCTCACCGCGGTATGATTATGATAATAACATCATTATTTGGGTTAGGTTGTATTCTATCGCCCCTGATCTATGTCACCAATGATGCATATTACATAAGGCCAGTAATGGTTAACACGACAGTATCATTATTGCTCTTGTATTATTCTATTATTGTGAGGATTTTAAGCTTAATCACCTAGAAATGTCAACGTTAATGCCGTTTACGATTATTTATTGAGGTATTGTCCGCAACACCGACCGAAAAAATATGGAATCGTTTTTGCATTCATGTTTTACATGGTCTTCTTGTTGCAATGTGACTGTTGCTAAATTCTATATGCGTATGTGGGCAATCATGTTTAGAGTTTAAGACGTGATGTATGCACAACACCTTCATGAACGAGCTCATATTTTCAAAGATACATTTTCAAAGACATTTCAAAGCCTTTTGATAAAACAAAGTGTCTATTTACATTCAATGCCCTTTCTATCTAAATAACCTTTTATAAGATAAAAGGTATTATATATTATAATTGAGTTTTGTAAATGGACTCACACCTCTTTGTAAAAGGTTGTTTCTCTGAGTGACCAACTGTCGCTCATAATTGCCATGACGTAATTTTAAAAAGCCTATTATTAGCCGACCAAAGGTTATAATTAGCATGAAAAACACCCATCTCAAGTTTGTGCATTAACATAACTGGCGGGGTATGACTTCACAAATACAATAATTATTAGCCTAATCAACCGGTTTAAAGCGTTTAAGGTTTTGACATTTTTTCGTTCCATTTTTTAAATTAACCTTTAACGCAGTAATGCGTTTTCATTGGAATTCATGTTCGTTCATAAATGCGCTAATATACCGACGCGTCATCGAGCTTTTTGTTCTGTTTCATATATTCCGTTTTTGGTCGTTCATCGTCTCATCTCATTGTCTTTTTAAAATACCCATTGTCTTTTTAAAATACACTAAGATAGGAAACTCAAACAGTACTAGTTTTTTTTTATAACACAATGACCGTTTATGTGTGTGTGTGTTTTTGTTTTGAATTTCTCATTAGAAATACATAGAACGACAGGGTCTGATGGAGAAAATAGCACGAAAATGCTTCTTAGGTGGCCAGGCCTTTGGTCCACGCGAAAAGACACCAACGGGACCCACATTCTGACAACGGCCAGGTGCCCCTATGGAACAATATGAATGATATCCGCCCTTGTTAGCCAACTGTTTTCTTTAATGGATTGTCTTGGAAGACGGTGGTGTTTTGGTGCCTTATCGAAGAGCTCTCTCAAAGGGGTCGGGGCCATGCAGCGTGGGTGCCTCATGGGAGAGGGGGAGGGAGTTATGGGGTGCAGCTAAATATCACACTGAAAATTAAAGTTTGAGAAAGGGCACCCCAAAGGGACGAGGACAGAAAATAGTTGTATTATGATGCTTGTAAAGTATGTTAAGAAATATGATTTTCATTATAAAGAATTATTATTAGATTTTAAACATTTAGTAATTTAGTGATTGATCATTTAGTGTTTACATTAGACAGGTCTATACTATTTTCAAACATTTGTGTATATGATGAAACACGCTCGTTCTCATAAAATGATATCAAATGTTATCAAATTTGGTGAAAATCAAATGTAATACCGTATTCATGTAAAATATGTAAAATGATCCTTTCTTTAAAATGAATATATTACGATCAAGAACAAACAAATCACCAATTAGTTCCTTTGTTGCAGTGGAATTCTACTGATGTCACCAAGCCAAGACAGAGCTAAAACCAAGAAGACATCTAGAGCTAATGCGGTGTACTTCCTCTTCAACATCTGCACCAACAGTGGGGTGTGTCGGTCAGGTGCCTTGGTGTTTGCAGAACCAGTTTAAGAAGGAAGGGACACATGCATGGATGACACGATAAATCCGATTAAATATAGAGGGGAGATGGGCTTGGGCGAGATTTATTTGAAATATGATATGAGCTAATTCGTTACCACCACAAGAGAAAACAATCTTTCAATTCGACATGTTTTTTTGCTCTTTTTGCAACGTGACATCAGCCAGATATTGTATTCCGTGAAGGCAATAGATGCGCCTCATCAGAGGTTTGAAGTTTTTTTTTTCTCTCTCTCCCTTCATCCTTCTCTCTCTCCCTCTACCGCTCCCTCTCCCTATTTGTATAATTAAGGTCAAAATGACGTTGTATATCCTTTTGTATCAAACTTCATAATTCATTCACTTTTAACATTTGATAAAAGAAACGTGTGCTCTAAAATCAATGGAGCTGATGGTTGAAAATCTAATGAAGCTTGAGAATTCATGAAGACACTTTGTCACAAAAATGCAAATGAAAGAGGGTTGGCAAAAGGTCAATACATCATTGTCAACTAGAGGCTATGTTGCCTTTTATCTCTTTGTGTTCACCTAAATAATGCATTAACGTGGAAACACTTGTTTTAATTGCTCTCTTAGTGAGTTTTTGTCATTGTAAATGAGCTCCTTTCAATATATGAAAAAAGCCAAATTGTTCTGCTTATGGCATTAAAAAAGTCGTTTTTATAATTCAGATTTTACATGCAACGTTTTTGTTAGAGAAACGTGTGTCTTTACATTTCGCCTCAAGTAACTGCATATGTTTATGCAAAAAAAAAAACATTAAAAACAAACTTGCTTCACGAACATTTATTCGGGAAATGCATGACATTTTTAAAACATTTTATAGGGGCTACATAAAAAATGATTTTGAGGTAGCTGAGGCTTGGTCATTGAACCTTTGCATATATGAACTGCACATTAATTGGTGCCTTGATATCCAGACACTTCTGTTTAAATATTACTAAACCATCAAAATAATCAATTAATTAAAAGCGTACATTAGTACAGTTAACGAGATAATGGAAATCTCCAGAAGCAATTGTCGAAAGTTGTTTTACCACTTTTCACCCGGATCCGAATGTAATTTCGTTAATCAGACAGCACTTTGATAAAAAAAACTGTTTTTACAAATTTGTCATGAAAAGGAAACTTCATTATGGGGTGCGAGGCAAAAGTTTACCAGATTTCATGGACTAAATGTTTTCAAAGTTTTCAATGATTCATATTTTGGAGTGCAGTATATATACTTGAGAATATGATTTACGTGTGGGGAAATCATTTGCGCATCTAATATATGAAGCTGGCGAATGTTTTATAACGTTTCCTTGCCGTTTTTTGCAAAGCAACTTTCGTAGAGGTGTAGCATGTCTTTAATCAGAGCAAAGATCCAAAAGTTATCTGTCCGTTCACACCAGGTATTTTTTTGATTACTCTCACCCGACGCACGACATCGTATCGCCCTTCAATGTCTTCGAGATTATAAGGTAGAAAGAAATGAATAATTGCTATCGAAAACAGGGTTCAGTAGAGGACAATCTTTTCTCTTGATCACCAGGACCACTGGCCTTGAAAGTGTGGAGGGGCCTTACAATTAGGAGTGCTTATGTTGCAGGACACATTATTTATTATAATAAAGAATAAATAATTTCCCCTTTCTCCAGTAATTCTCTTAACTCATACCAATGGGGTAGGGGAGGGTGGCATTTATGGCCTTCCGACGCAGGAGTTGCTGTGTGAAAATTAGCTGTCTTTAGCACCCATAGCTCAACTTCTATTTTACTTAATAAATAACGAGTTCCGGGCAAAAGCACCAATTTTTCGGCTATTCTATAGACAACAAATGGGAATGTTCCTTGCATCACAATAGCCTTTCGTTGATCCAGTTATATGCGGTGTCTGTAGTCCGTATAGTCCATAAACAGCAGCTCAAATGGTATTCAAGTTCAGTGTATTTGATCCACTTTATGTCGCGAAGAATAAGTGTTTATCGAGTTTTTGCACGAAATCCCTCTCTCCCACCCGATCACTTCATAAATATAGCATTACATGTTGCTTTGGTGCTGTGTGATAAATGCCCAATGCGCACTGTCCAAGGCCAGATTCGATGGCGATCAAATGTACAATGTGTACATAGCACGACATACGTCTATCGACGCAGCTGGTCGGTGTGCGAGAAAGGAATGGCATACGGAAGGAGACTCTTTAGCACAATACCAGGCAGGTATGTATTAATGTACTATGAATTTCGCTAGAAACGGCCTCGAAAAAGCTGCAGAATTTTCAGTATGTTCGCTTGGTGTAGGGAACCCTAGATGCGTCAAGACGAGATTTGATTGACCAGATGTGTCAACCATTAGGCTGACCAAAGAAAGGGCAAGAGTGGGTGGGTTGAACATATTTCTGTATTGGTTATATCTTATCTAATATATATTTTTCCATTTTATATCTGAACCTTCATTCTCATTATAATTCCTCGCCCGAAAATTCCTAAGAATTTCTAAACAGAAATTGCCCTATATAGAATTCTACATGATTGAATGGTTTGTCATGGTAAATAGAAATGCAATAGGTTTGAGCGGTCTGTTTATATTCGAGAATTCATTTGTCCGTTAAGGTGCGACTTATTCTAAGTATAGATTCTATTACTTGAATATGTCTCTATTATTCAAAGACAAAAGAACATGGTCATTCTTCAGAGGCATGTTATTATTTCAAGACGTAAATGGGGAAAAATATCGCGAAAATCGTTTTTATTGCATATCTATTACAATCTTTCATATAATTATTTCATATTTTGCGTATACCCCTACTTTTTCGTTTAGAATTTGCAATACTAAAATAAAATTGCATTGCATTTACCATTTCTGAATAATAAACCCTCAAACTGTTTCTAGCGTGATTCACAGTACATTAGTTTAGGGTCATATGACTTATGTTTTGGTCTAGACCCATCTTGTACCCAACAGAATACCCAACAAAATATGGACTTGGAAGTTGTGTATAACAGGATGGTCTATACCTGGTTGCACTGTTTCAACTAACGGAGATCTGTCCAAGACGTGAAATATGGAATCAGTCCTGCTTGGGAGTCACACTTTGATAGACTATATCTATAGGCCTCTCCGGCGCCTTAAACCTTCCTGATGAACCTGCATGAAGTTAAATGGTTCGAGGAACGGTCCCACTCGGCAAAGGTTGGTCCTATTCCCGTCCGGCTGACGTCATTTACGCACGTCCTTTTTTGGTCCTACATTGAGCCCAGGTGAAAGTTTGCCGGACGTAAATTTTAAGACGTCGTTTCGCCGTCAAAAACTGACACCGAGAGGACGTTCAGTGAAAGACGTCCGCTAAGACCTAAAATGCGACGTCTTCAAGTGGTCCGCATTTCGTCATGTATGAGTGTTTTAAGGACGTCATTTTTCTGACGTTGTTTAAATTGCCAGCCCATTTTTATTTAATAATCTAAAATATATTTCTTATAAATAACATATATATACATTTTTGGCGAAAATGATAGATATTCAACTGAACCATATTATTCCTATTCGAAAGCGACAATTATCAAACTAAAAATTGTCCAAAATCCAAATTTTCATTTTTTCGAGGGGTATTCGCAATGCTATTTGACAGTAAGTTTAATTCGTAAGTTGGTCTTTAAATGGGGTGCTTTTAACGTCGAATCACGACACGACCGGGAAATAATGTCCTTACAACGTCATATGCCGACGTGAGGGTCACGTCATATTTGCAACGTCACTAGGACGACTTTAATAACACGTCGCGACAACGTCTAATTAGGGACGTCATACGGACATGTTGATTAGTCACGTCATAAAAACACGTCGTTAACCCGTCATTTAAAGGCAATGATGGGACGTCTCATATTTTACATCGTAGCGACGTCCTATTTGCGTCGCGGACGTCAGGACGTAAAACTACGTGATCAGGACGTTCTTAGGAAGTTGTTTGCCGAGTGGGGTATAGTACTAATCAAATGTGAAATTTCAATATTCAGTAGCCTACAATAAATAAAGTATTCGATGTAAGTAAGTTATATGTTTTGTTGAACCGAGCGGACGTGAATAGCACACAATTGGAGCGTATTTTCCCAAGACGATTATTTAGTATTTTCACATCTTATTATGAATTATATTATGTTCAAATTTTGTCAAATAGAAATAATATACTGTTGAGGTAGACTCTATTGAATGGACGTTTCTTTCGCCAATCTAATATTTCATGTCTTATTAATAATCCTTGCTAATAATGACAGTTTACCACAAAACATATGCTAATAATGACAGTTTACTACAAAACATGAATGGTAAAATTGGTATCGAATTTCAATTGTAGCCAAGTGATTTAATCTCCTTTTTTTTAATTTGACATTTTATATCATGTTCCCCATCAAATGTTAATTGTTTATATTTTCTATAGCAACACAGAATCCGAATTCAATGACAATGTACATACATAGTTATCCGTATACATGTATCTGTCATGTAATGTTCCACACAAAAAGGCGAACTCTTCGAAATTATCTCTAATTTCGGATGTCAGATTTGAAGCCTGGAATTACAATGTGGCGGCACTGGTACATTGAAACAAATCAGCGATTGCAGCGGCTTGAAAATGACAGTCCATTGACGTTAATTGGACAACTACAGGTACGTTATCATTGTGATAGGTGCGTGAGAGTGACGTCTTTCATTTGTATTGAGAGTACATTATTTTTAATAATGTACTGTAAACTAAGTAGGCTAAAGTACTCGGTCAACTGCATTAATTAAAACATTGGACAGGTTCCTCGGCTGCGCCTCGGAACTGTCCAATATTTTAATTAATGGACTGACCTCGTACTTTATCCTATACCTAAATCCGACGCATAACGCACGTCACTTCTCTTGCATATAATTATACTGAGATATTAAAATTCGGGAAAAAATAAGTTTTCTTTGTTTAAAAAAAGGTAGTTTCTCTAGTAAATTATTTTTGTAGTGAAAATTGTATTGAATTAACTTCAATATCAGCTGATTTATATTAATTAACCAATGTTACATTTATTCATCATTTACAAACGTTACATAAGTAGGTAAGTTTAATGAATAGATAAATCACATGCTCGATTATCTTATCCACTCATATTAACATCACAAAGTCTATTTTTTAACACAAAAAGGCACGAAAACCCTTTTTTGACATTTTTATACAAGATTTACGAACAGATGGTAAGTTGCTTGCTTTTCACAACTTCTCGTTGTTTCATGTTTCATGTTGTTTCTTCAAATAATGAGCGGGTGTACATGCATTGATTTGAGAAATTAATAATCAACATATTATCATAATAGTACGATAAAAATCAGACCTTGATAAAGCTATGCTCAATTTCAGTTATTTTAAACATGCTTTTTGGCTTACTCATCTGGCAATTGGTGTTATTCTTTGGTTGGTCGTTATGTGAAAGTACAACATTTAGGCGGTATCGGGGTGGAGGCGGTTAGCAATGCACTAAGAATCTTATTTGTTTTCTATTGATAATTAAGGGATAACATTTTTTATTTTTTAACACAAAGGTCGCTGAAAATAATCACGGTGAATAATAGCATATACTCAAAACCCGTAAAATCCGTCCTAAAACTTTTGCAGTGTCGGCCTGGAATCACGATTAATTTATCTCTTTTTTTCAAAGCCTGTTGAATTTTTATTCCTGTTTCCGAATCTAAGCCAAACGCCACGTATCAAAGGGAGTATCGCACTAAGGTAAAACAGGTCGCGGTGACCGCCTTATATTTCGCTCAAAACAGCAAGAGTTAGTTCTAACAGAAATATGTTTTTTTTTTTTTTGGAAATAGCGATTTTTTTTCTCCCCTGATGTGATCCAATATGAGAGACTCATATCATTTTATCAAGCATTTCCAAAAATAAAATGCTTGAGTGTTGAGCATCAGCTGACCTTTTAACTAGATATTAATTTAATTTTTATTTTAAAACAATTTAAAATACAAATATGAGTCATAAGGAAAATGAAATAGATAATTATTTACACAAGTTGATCGAACACCTATGAAGCCAGAGATCATTAATTTATCACTGACATTGCTTATTTCACCCTTAAGGTTGATATTTGAATTAATTTGCAAAATAAGGTCAAAACCTGCAAATTGTGACAATAACATATTTGATATTTGAATGACAGCATTCATCTAAGTTTCGCCCTTTTATATGTGGTTAAGACACCTTTCATTTATCATATGAATAATAATGATGTGTTCTCAGTTTATTATTCAGTATGTATGACCAGTTATTGTGTGTTCAATAACGACCGATCTGTTATGTTTAATTCAGAAAAACATGCTTGAATTGCCCTAATGCCCTTTATCATATACCTTCCTTTGATATTTTTCCTCTCGATATTTTTTTCATTGTGAATGAAACAGCGCATTTTCGGAGACTGATCGGTAAAATGTTGTTTTGAATTTAAATATGGTAATGATATCTCCTCGAATGAATGGAAGACATTATGTTAGGAAACGAGTGATGTTAGCAACAGAATAATATTTGGATTTCTTTTGAAATACAATGCCATACAATGAACGTTTGTTGGAAAGATAGAGTGGGGCATGCTCCCAAGCAATATCATTACTGCTTCCCAACAAAGGTGACTTTCAACGTGAAGTACATCGGTTTATTAAATGAAAAATACTGTGATCATGTTCGTTATATTTGTATTATAGCATGTTATTGCCTAGGTATGATGCTTTGTAAAATAAGGTTGCAAACAGCGTCCAGCAACATACTCGAAAACCTAATATACGCATTGTGTCCCTCTTACTAGCCACTCAAATTAGTAGGCGTTAAAGACATGGTTTCAACTTATGGTTTAAGATATCAAGTTTCAAATCATAATTCGAAATTTAAATATATATAGACTTCTAAAGATCACATGCGCATCTCTTATTATGTAATACGATGGTCATTTTCATGTCGCTAACATCGACGTTCTAAATATCTGATTCCATATGTATTGCACATTCCGTATAAAACGCAACTAAATTTACCTTACACCTTATGTATTACAAAACCAAACACCTATATCAACTCAACAGCTAAATAAACACAGACTATTTGTTCCTCTAAATGTTCCTCTGCCGAGCAAACCCCCATTAAAGAGTGATCGGTCATTGGTATCGGTATCACAACGAATCGACAATCGATGAAGTTGTCGGTTCAATGATGAGCGATATGCCTTTGGAACCAACGTCTTGTGTCGCTTTGTTTAAATTGCAGGAATATTGCAGTTACAATAACTGCAGGTCAACGCATTCACTTGTATCTCAATAAGTTTCTGTCGCTTTGTTTAAATTGCAGGAATTAAGCTAATGCTCTATTAATTCCATGTTAGAGTGCATCCATTTGAAAGATTCGGGACCATAATGGACAACATATAGGTGATAAAGTCATCTCATCAAAATGGTGGTTTAGAAAGTAACAATATAAATTAGTGAATTGTTGGAACTGGGAACCTTATTATCATGATCTGTGTCAGTATATCTTCTTCTTCAGATTCTTTTGTGGTCTATCCTAACCTGTGAGGCCAGTGGTATTAACGTTTGTATCTTTTATCGATACAACGGTATTCCACACTTTAATTGCTGATCAAATTGCAAGTTATTTTTGTTTTTGCAATGACACTCAATAACAGCAATATGCTCCATACGCCAGATGTGCCTACTTGTGGATGGCAGAGGGCTTTCCTATAGTGGGAGAGCATGATTCGGTATAATATCCCTTGGTTGTACCATAATTCGCATGTGGCTATTATTAAGATGATGGGGTTGTCATTTTTAATTGTGGGTCTGTTTACATGGCTCTTTTTGTTTAGTGACCGAATGCCACACCCGTACGACGCACCCGCAAAACACACACAAAGACCCATGTGGACGCGCGCCATATTCAATTTTGTGTTTATCTGTCCTTTCCCGTTTCGCAAGGGTCGTTTGCTAATCGTCGCTTTCGGACATAACGTCGAAAGGACGTTTTGATATGCGGGTCTCTTTGGGTAGATACGGATATTTTATGGACGTTTATTCACGTATTGGTATTTGTATTGGATGAACGTCTTTCTTATGTCCGATAAGGTGTGACGTCGGCGCAGCGTCCTTTTTATGTCCAGAACGTCCCTCAAATTTGCATGAATTCCCACATAAAAACGTCTTCTCGACATTGGACGACGTCTTACCAAGTGGGTTTGTTAAGAGGAGGGTGTTGGGTGGGTCGCTGTATGCCATTTACCTGTCACTCATGTTTAGTTTCCCGGCCATATCAGATGGTGACCATGTGTTAGAAGCGAATGTCCGAGAATTTGATCATGGTCATTAAGTTGAGCGAAAGACAATGCGTATTGATCAACAATGATGGGTACACATTGTGGTCCATTTGTCCGGATGAGGTGACAGCATGGCAGTTAACAGTTTATTTATTTATTTCTTTTGCGTTTTATTTTTATGTTTAACAGCTTATTGTATTCGACTTTTGACGTTTTAATGTATATGGTTAAATGTATTTTAAAGTGTAAACGTCACCCCAGAATTTTACTAAAGAATGTAAGTTATATATTAATCATACCACATGTATGCAACCAAACTAGAAATGTTTCAAGAACACAAATGCCAGACAGCCGAAAAATAAATACACTTATCAGACAGTTATATTCCTCCTGAAAATGATGTGTTATGAATGGGTGGAATAGATTGGGCTTATTATTACAATATTGTATTCGAGATTGCAAAATAATATACATATGTATATGACTATTTGATCCCACAGTCTTTTCATACAATACACACCTTGATATGGAGTCGAATCAGGACAATAGCAAAACGTCCTGAACTCACAGTGAACTTGATGTGTTATATCACAGCCTGCAGAGTTCTATATGGACCGACTGACAGACTAACAGTAAAACGCACAAAAAGAGGACGCCATGATAAACTAGAAATGGGTCCCCTGAACACGAAACGAACTCCTGCAACGAGATCAGTCTTCAGTGAGATTGCACTATTTATGAGACACCCAAATATGAAACCTTTTTTTTTTTGCTAAGACAACAAATCAAAGTATTAGGCGTAATGCACATGTTTGATGGATGATAGGTCATGGTACTATAAAATGATGTCGGCATATTACTTTTTATAAATAGGTATTTTTGGATGGATTGACTTTGAATCTATTAGCAGGTGTCTTCGAACAAATGCGAAGCATAGCTCATCTTTAATTAATTTCAACTGAAACATAGTCATAGTGTATCTCATCCCGGAAACCATAACAACCTGGTAACTAAAATATGAATAGATGAGTCTTTGATATATATGATGATTTTTATTCATTTATCTGCAATGATTGAAAACAAAATAAAGTTTGCACTTAGGTCTTAGTAACTAGAATATGAAAAACAATATTGTTCTTTAATCATGTATCAGTGATAATAAAAAAAACACAATTAAGTTTGCAGTTGTGTGTAAATCAATGAGTGATACTTTTAAGATATTTCTTGGTATTTTGAAACCTGCTCATAAATTTGTACATGCTTACTATTTGAAATTACGAACGTATGCTTTTCGATGATTTAAAATTCATATCATGTGTGCAACTTCAAATTCGAAAGAAAGCGATTTTCGCGGCACAAAATAAGTCGCCGTAGGATGTAATAATTTGGTGTGCAAATATTTCAACAGATGTTTAGGAAAATCAAGACGGTTCAAAAGTGTTTAAATGTATACACTAATTTATTTTGAAAGCTGTCCACAAAATTTAGAATAAAAACATGAGCCATTTTCGATGTTCACACGACGACGTTGTGCAATATACCGATTTGACCACTTGTTGTATTTGATTCGTGGTTGTAAAATTATGCATGAAAGCACATTTATTTAGTTTAATCGTTGATGAAAAAAATGTTCACCTTTAAAAATTAGCCTACTTCTGGTGGGTGAACAAAAATACGTAGCGACCTTGGGAATTTCAAAACACTATTCATTGTGCAGCAATAGTTCAGCAATTTGATTTAATTCGATTTCGTTTCAATTGCCCTGTTATATAAAAGGCAACGCAATAATGTTATTCATGTTATCAATTTATGGTATTAAATTAC
>LQRL01095227.1:0-18155 GCA_001703475.1 Hydroides elegans | reverse complement strand
CCAACCCCCCCCCCCCCCCCCCACTCCCACCACATCCTCACAACAGTGTCTCCCAAGAAAGGGAGGGGGTTGACCATGCTAGGAAAGTTCTCTTTGTTGGGGATACATTTCCCGCGAAATGTGTGTTTTATCCCCCATATAGCTCTTCAACTATGGCATTCCACCTGCCTACTCAAATGGCAGGGACTTTTCGATTCACTTTTCCTCCTTTTTCCTCTTTTTCTCTCTAAATTCAACAGCTGATCATAGTTAACTAAGCCTGTGGCTCATTGTCGTGATATGAGCTATTTAAAAACGCGGGGAAACACAATAAATTTGGTGACTGAAAAGCGCATATTTTTGGAAACACTAAGCGGTTTATATCTGAGCAAATAAAGGCTTATCGGGTTGGGCAGGTGGAAAAATGTTAATTCAGTTCATAAAAAGATAATGAAAAGTTTGGAAATCAATGTGCCTTCCTCTATCATATAACGGAAAGACTTATGCCGAAAATAACTCTGATTTCTCTTTGAAAATGTCATTTGGTACAAATTCGAGCATTTACAATAACACCTTTTAGTGTCATATTAAACCGAAACCATTTATATGTCAACATCTGGCGTAAAACCAGTCCGGATCTTATATACCGGGTAAGGGTATTAACCTAGATTAAACAAAGAAACTGTCTCCGATTCAGTTGGCGTTTGATTATTTCATTTATTTGACCTCATGTGATGGAGTATATATTAAATCACATTTACCATAACGTCGTCTTATGTTAGAAACAAAGCGATGGCTAATGATTTTGAAAACTACTCAAATGAGTATTTTTTGCGTTGTCCCGTTATCTACAAGATGGGTTCCGAACCGGGTATCTTAAAAATTTAGTGGCATTTTGCTTGATATCATATATGTTTTTTATTTCTTCTTTTTCTCCATTCCAACACCAACAGTGCGCAAAAGTGCAAAACAACAAAATGATAACCTAACGGTATATAATTTACCCAGATACCATATCACAGTGCGTTCTTTTAGCACTACAGTAGGGCCTAGCCAGACGCGAAGCGTTTGTCCTGCTTTTTTCTCCTATCAAAGCGTGCTTTCAATGTATGCCCTTATGGCAATTTCAAAACACGTACAGCTTAAAAGACGAAGCGAGCTGTTTTGGGGTTCTAGGGTTTATCATAAGAAATACATTGAAAAAAGGTCAAATAAGCTTTCTATATGGCCAGGCCCTCCTGCAGTCTCAAGCGACCTTGGGCTGCTAGCACAGGTCCCTGAACTATGCGGACCGAAAGAGTGGGATGGCCGAGAAAAAAAACTTGTAAACATGGACGTAAAAACACTGCCTTGATTGCGATACGCCACCCTGTGAAAGCCTCGTTTGTCATTAACAAAGAGTCATGAGTCTTTTTTCATTATCCATTTGGAACAGAGAAAAAAACTGAGAGAACCAAAAGAGGAAAACAATAATTTGCGTAAAGCTTGAGCTAGTCTACCTTAGAAAAGAAAACATCCATGTTTGTTTCAGATTTGAAGCAACACCATCGTCGATACATTTCGAAGAATCGTAAGCTACATTTTCAACTTCAGTTAGTATAGCTGGAATCGGCTTAGTGTAGTTTAGAAAACGTCATGATATCGCCACGGTGACGTTATATCTTATGCTGCGATGTCAATGTTCAACAAAGTTAAAGTTAAAGTTAAATAATTTAAAGTGACAGGAATATTTAAGGCATATCTAAGCAACGTTTCTCGGAGTTTAAGATCCCGAGCGCGCATCGCCTAGAAGGAAAAGTTTGTTCTTGACCCAGTTCTTTTTGTGGCCATTTTATTTGTAGGAATACAAAACTTGACATTGATTGAACTGTAGTCGCCTTTCTTCTTGTATTGAAGGTCGTTTGATATTGTGCAAATATGGAGAAAGTTAGAAATACCTTTGTTTTGGAAAGGTCAGGAAATTGCGTAAAATATTAATTTACGTTTTCATATAAAGGTGCGGGCATGCACTTAAAATAAAATCAGAAATCGCAGCGAAATTCGAAGAAAATATTGTATTACCCAGCGATATTGGTTCAACTATATTTTCTTTTGCAATTGCTTGCCTGCACCATTACAAATAACCCATTAGAATAATAATTTTGGGCCACTTTTCACGTTAAATCTTAATTTCCAGTATATTTTCTCATTTTGTAAAATAAACATGCACCATAAAATTGAAATTCCCCACATAAATGAAACAAAAAGTTTCATGTGTGTAAAATGTAAAATCGGCACGCCCCCTTTTTGACAGTCACAACTTTTTGACAAAGCTGTTATTTTGAATGTCGTTTTAGTATGACTCATCAGTTCAAACGTCACCACTATTTGTAGACAACTTGCCTGGGCATATTGAAAAATTGATGATGTTAATATTTTTCTAAAATTGCATAAGTTCCAGGGGTGGACCAAGAAAATTTTGATCCGGGGTTCCAACAAAGTAGGCCCTATATATAAGAGCCGAACGGGGTGTCGATGTATTTTTTGGTTTCATATATCAGTGTATATAGGGGCCGAACGGGATGGGGCGCCCTCAGCGTTTGTCCTCAAGTTGATCCGTGCCTGCAGTTAATATATTTCAAGTTGACCTTGTACCTGTGAAGAAAACAGGCGTTTGGGTTGTCATTTTGTTTATTGTTGTAAACAACGTATATATTATGTTATTATTTATGAAACGTCACGTGCATGGAATTCACATTTAACGCCTAAACTTGGACCAGAGCCAGTAAAACTTATAGCTTTAACCTCTTTGTATCTTGTGCATTCTGTGGTAAAGACTGGCCTGACAAAATATCATATGAAAAACAAATTTGTTTTTCATATAATTTGTAACAAGTTTCATATCAGTTATAGTATTTGTATGCATAGATTTTTGTATGAAATCAGATTTTGCCGTTGGAACCAAATCATTTCCTGGTTATTTTAACTTTTCTATAGCATACGTCCTTGTTGATATGCCTTTTCACGAAAATGATTTCGATTTCTACCATACCAATAACGTATTGCGAAAAATACTGATTTCATGTTAAATGTAACTGAACCTTCGACGTTCGTGTTATAAACGGTTATATACCTTGGTGCAACACCATAATGTACACGTTATTCGACTATAATCAAATAATTTCCGTGCACGTTTCTTCCATTATGAACGACCGGTCAATATACGATGAGGGTCACCCTAACCATTCACTTTAGTTAGTGATACGTTATTCCCTCTCAGCGCAATGTATTGTAGGAACAAAAGCCCGAGACGTCAACAATGCAGTTTAAAAGTTATGCTGCGTGTACTATGTCGTCAAACGTATTTTTAAAAAGACATTTGGAAGCGTCCCAGCAACGTGAAGCTTTCTTTATGACCTATAATCATGGTACCACAACGTCGATAGAAAGAAAATAACAGTACGTGACGACACACAACTTAAGATCGTTACGAACGGTTATACGACATAAGGCAAAAATTTGCTTAGAGGGGCCTTCCACGCCACATTCACAGTAAAAAATCGAATAGTTAAGGTGCTATTTGCATCTCCCTAATCAGTGTAATTACTCTATCCATTAGTATTTGTCTGTATCAAGTAACGAACCGTGGACTCGGCTCGTTATTTCCAGATATTGTCGTTATTTATTTCAAAGCCTTTTCATAAATCACCATCTATGTGCGTTTTTCTATGATACCAACGTGGTCAAGTTTCGACTTTATCGCGATGACCATTCGGAGACCGCAAAATTATCGTTAGTGCGGTCAGTCAATAAATCACTGCGATATGTTAATAACAGAGTAACTATGTGTAGTAGCTCATTAAACCATCTTTCATGGTTACGGAGAACCTGTTCCTGAGCTTTTTAGAATCGACGCGGCTGATATATTCAATATTGTAACAAAGTTTGATTGTCTTGGTACTACGTGATGAAAAATTGTGTTTTGGTATAAAGTAGGTGTTGCGTTAGCGTCATATTTTGAAGAAAATTATTAGTCATAGATTTTGTGATATCCTTAATTGTGTAATCGAAGTGAGTTTAATTTGTCTAAATATCATGTATGGTTCAAGATTATGATAGCAGAGCATATGTTTTTCTTTCTTGTATTTACTTTGAATGTTGGAACTATATGTATTTCGAAAAGGCCGATTTTATTGAACTGTCGGAAAACATATATCAATATTTAATGTCATAAAAGAACATCGTCCGCTCGTCTGTCTGTCCTGTCTAGTTATAGCATGACAATAAAACACAATGATTTTGAAATAAAATCTTTTTTATTCTCTTTTCTTCATCAATGAGAACAATGTGAACAATTCTAGTTTGTCCGACTATGTACACTTTGTTCATAAAATGTCTAGGTATGTTACAAGCACAGGTAAGAAACTGTGTGGCCACTATATCAGGGGTGCCTTACCCACTATACCCATCCCCCCTCTCTTTGTCTCGCACACTACGCGAACATTCCCCACTTTGTCTCGAACACTACGGGGAACAAAAAAGCAGCAAAATCCCAAAACACTTTCTTCCTCCCACTGTGGGATTACTGTTGCTTTTTCATGTATGATTTCAGAATAATGTGCATATCATAATAATAGAGCGATAATCTCTCGGCTAAAATCTACTAAGTATCATTAACAACGCCCATCCTATTACCAGGAAGGATACAAACTTTTTTTCCTTTTGCACGCTTACACCAACGATTTTTGTCCCCTTTTTGTGTTGGCGTTTTTTTTTCTACATATATACAGACACACATTTAACACAATGGAAAAGCACAAACATCCTGATAGCTACCACACAGTTTGTTGAAAATAGTTCATATAGTATCATCATATATTACTATCGTTATTAAAATTTGCTTACACACATAACAATACATGTAACAATGTTATTTGAAGAAAAAATCTGCACACTGAGGACTAGTAGAATAACTGAGGCATTTTAACTAGCGCACGTTATTTAGTTATCGTCTTTGAAATGAAACCATGGCCACATTAAAATAGCAATTTTAGTGACTAAATTGTGTAACCGCCCCACCCTCTCCACACCCTTATATTCTGAGTAAGTTATCAAATATGAGGTTATGAGTTCTATAGCCAACACCAAAATAGGTGTAAAACGACAAATGTAAAATGAGGATGTCTAAGGACGATGTCCCAAATAACGCGCGTACAATTCGATCTAATGTGCCTCTAAATAATTGAACTGTCCCTTTGCATCGGACATCAGTACACCTCTAAAACACATATAGCAATAAAATTAAAGGACAACACAGTTTGAAAGGACAGGTTTGGTTCCATTATGTTGTTAGCAAATAAATAGAAATGATGTGAAACCACTATGTACCACGTGATGGAATGAATGGAAAGATGTGGTTACATAGTGTGGTTATATAATATAGTGTGGTTATATCTTATATCCACATCACAATTCAGTGAAAAGGACTATTAACCAGATGTTAATGTTAATGAGTCCATATCACAATATTGCTTTTAGAAATTCATAGTTCTGATCTTCCTGTCAATGTTCCCTCTTAGATAATAGCAAATAAATCACAATTCAATACAGTTTCTTTGCATGTGATTGATCAATTTTGCGACAAGATTCAAATCTCCCCCTGAAAATCACATCTTATTTGCATCAGTTCTTATAGCGATGGATAACTCAATGACTCTTTAAGGGGATTCAACCTGAAATCTGTCCCGTTAATTCTTTACAAAATAGCATGATGTTAAAATGGCGAAAACGATACAAAAATCAATGCGTAAATGGTGGACTACTGAGCACTATAATATTTAACAATCGACATGTCTCTTCGGATCAACTACTCGTTGGAGGACCCAATGAAATACTTTGTCGACAATTTTAAGCAAAATTTACAGCACTTCTTTCTCTTTGTTATTACATGCACAAGAATAATGAATGGAACGAAATAATGTCGCAACAAGCACAGTTTTTGTTTGATTATACAGTTAATACACATTTTTATTCACAATTCATAAAGCTGTTACTTGATATACGAGAGAAAATGAGATAGTTGTTTATCGTTATATAAATTTATCGTAACATATCTTTTTCTCAAAGAAACGCGAGTATACAAATCAAACCATGCTTACAAAACTGGTTCCCTTTCATACGTCACCGCATTCCAAAAATACACGCTCGCTGGTTTCCTAGCACCAAAGTGACGACGAAAATAAAACGGAGAAACAATTCCCTGATCAGTTATCACTCATTGTTTTGTTACATTGCCATATTGGTTTATTGTCGGTATCTCAAAACTGGTTTTCAAACTACAATCTGGTATACGTGTAACTTTTTTGTCCCGTTTTTGGTTATTGTTTGATCAAAATTGAGGAGAATTCCGGTATACGAATCACAAGGCCAAATAAACAGCTTTAGTTTCATAATTTATGTTTATGTAATTTTTGGGCACAACCTTCGATAGTATAAAACCATTTGCATTTAATTACCCTGCAAAACACAAAATAAATGCGTATCATTTGTAAGCCAGGACTGTCAATAAACCAATTTTTTAAATTATTATAACTGGCATTCCATAAAAGGTTCCGAGCATTTTTTTTTCATTTAAATGCATACATATACATTTGAAGTTTACACAGAAACTAATTTCTTCAAGTTTGTTTATCACAACAGGCTCTGTTAAAATTTTGTCCATACAAAAACTCACATGCACATACATAAATCTGGATGAAAGGCTTTAAAATGAAATGGTCAAGATTGTTTAAGAACAAATCGTTTTAGTATTGCATCAAGATTTACCCCATAAGAATTATAAAATTTACACAGTAAACTGAACGATGCACGAAAATATTACAATTATTACTTGTTTTCTCTTTTTTTTTGCGAAAATTTTTATAAACGAAACGTCCTTTTTTATAATATTTTCTTTGATCGATTGCAGATATTGTTTCAGATAAAAAATACAACAACAGAAAGACACTGAAAGCATAAATCTAAGAATATATTACTAATGAAGCAGCGTGTTCCAATGCCATGAAATGGGGTTCCGTTTGACCTTGAGGAAAGGTCAATATTTTCTAAGGTCGAGGTTTAAAGGTCAAACCTCATAACGGGACGCAATTCAAATTTGACACAATGAAAATGACGTAAATGAGAGAAATGATTATCGACGTGATCCTTAATTTTGTGACAAAATCGAAAAATCAAATTATGGCAAGACATTTATGTAACAAATACTAACTAAATAAATAAGCTGTACAATAACAAAGTCAAATCGCTTTTATAATGAAATGCTATAAAAAAAAGTAAACGTTATTTTGTAAGATGAGGACCAAATGATCTTAATGTCTATAGTCTTTTGGTTTTATTCTCATATCACATAAAACTCGTTTTCTCATAACGCATGGCACTTTAAATTTCTTTTCAGATGCGTGTATATGAAGTTGGGAATTTCACTTCGCAACATCATTATTATTTACATATATTACACAATATAATACTTTTTAGATTCAAAACATGTTATACAAAAGGTCCGATTGATCAATAAACTGTTTTAATGGGTATTTAAAAGGTAATCTTATCAAGCATATCTTGTCAAGTTGACAACAGATTAATGCCGATTATTACATTTATTTCTCAATTTGATGAGATTCATTTATTGCACGCAGTATTCATAATACTTTTTTTGCACGATAATTTGAAAATTATCAAAATTAAGCTTAATTGCGTCAATAATAATGCCCCATATTCAGGAAGCTGATAGATGGTTTGCAATACGTGTGGCCAATAAACGTATGGAACTTAAATAACATATGTTTCGAAAGTAAACAGCCCTACAGCCTATAGCAATGAGTCATGGAAATCTGTTTCGTTATTGATTTTAATTTCGATTAGGGTATTGAACCAGGACGAAAGAAATTACAATTTGCGGTGATTTAATCATATAAGTTTTTTTTATATATATAATTTTTAATGAGATATTTTTCATGGAACAGAAGTGTTGAAAATTTTCATGAGTTATAATTTTTTCCCCTGCGACATAAAGTTTAATAATCAATATTGAGCTATATCAGCTTTGTTTACATTGAAAACATATGTCATTTCATTTCCCATTTTGCCTTTTACACTCACAAATGAAAACAGTAGACCGATAACCAATTTTTATAAATCAATGCTAGACTACCACGCTAAATGTTTCCGGTCTATAACTTATAAGATTAAACTCTAAAATATTATTTACCAACACAAATGCCTAGAAATTCGAATATATATTAAGAACTCTGTGAAACGGGTTACAAAAACTTTAAAACAAAGATAAAACATATACATGCGTAGTAACGACACTAAAAACAGAAACAAGATCGGCTAGAATAGCCATTTCAAAATGACATATTGATTGCTTTCAAATTTTGTTGGATCAGGCTTAAAAGCAAAACATCACTTTTTGAAATGGCTTCTCTAGGCGGAAAAGACCATGCACTAAGGGGGCTTTATTATTGCTAAAGAACGTTGAGAAGTATGAAAACATAAAACGCATATTTGTTACAATGTATTTTCGTAAACGAAACATTCGCAATATTGAAACCCTGTCAAAAGAAACCCCCCACTGTTGGGTGACATATGAAATGCCAATCAATGCCAATTTCTTGCCAATAAAAAATGGTTGAAGTGTTTTTGTTTCAAGTGTCACACAACCTGTAAACCCCTTCACGCGAATATCACATCTACCTTCATACCATTCTTCGTTTAGATGAGCAAAACATAGTTGAGAACTAAAATGGGTCTTTTATGATACCTGAGAATTAACACAGCCAATTTAGACATTTCGTTGTCGGATAAATCGCAATGATTGAATCTTGGGTCTTTCAAACTAGAAATGAAGCGAAATTTCCGAATCGACAGTTGAAACATTTTGGCTTAATGAGGACTATTCTTAAAAGTCATTAAAACACACATATACATCCCCAAAGTGCATGATCTAAAGATTCTTGTTCGCTTAAATCTTTATATTAAAAACCTATGATTATATGTAAGGAAACCCTTTCTAAAATCTTCAACCATTTCACAAAAAAAAAGAATACAAAAAACCTGCAGTCTTCAACCACCCGCTTTTAAGTGTTATATTCATTTATATATTCTAAATAATTAAAATACGTAATACCAACGTGGCATCTACAGTTACACACATTAGTTTCAATTCGACTTGTATATACAGAGAAAAAAAACACGAAAAAATCACTCATTTTGTAACTGGATGACTCGATTTGAACGAAATGAATAATTTTCACTGCAGCAAAAAACAATTCTTCATTAAATATTCAATCAAAAACGAAACACAACATAAATACACAAGATCTTTTAACTTTTGATTCATAGGCCAATTATATCAACATGTTGTAATTTCCAAAACTATCATAAACTGTAAATGTTTAACAATAACAAGAGGCAGTTATTCATGAATAGAAAATTTGACAAATGGAATGAGTTCTAGCATTATATTTAAAGACAAAGTATTAACTTTTCCATTTGAAAATAAAAGAATGGCTACATATATTGAGAAATTCGTCGATGTAATTAGGAAATTTCAAAATATGTATTACCATCAGTCTATATTTCAACAGATAACTTACTTTTTTTAGACCCTGATTTCCACCAAAAAAATCATTTTACTAGACGACCAATATAAAGAAAGGCTTTACATAAGTATCCTCAAGAAAGGGAAAACTTTGCTATGCCTCTTATTTCTTTTCACAATTTCCAGTTAAACCCGTTTAGACAAAGAGGGTGTAATTTTGTAATTTATAAAACGAAAAAAAAACATGAAATTAAAAACTACATAGAATCGCAATATCACAGCCATAAACATAAAAATACACAAATTGTACGCACGAGAGAGATTATATATGTAAAGATAAATAGACGTAAGTACGTAGGAAAACGTACCTCGGGTAGCTAAGAAAGGATAATCAGGACACAATGTTTATAAATAAATATAATTGTTGTTGTTTTAATGAAGCACTTTGCATATATTTAAGACAAAATTCGTGTTACACTTCTAAAATATATCGGTACAAGCGTTTTGTGATTCAGCTTGGCTGAAATACTTGTTGTTTTACTTGTCCACAAGCTGCTAAATACCAATTACATTGAAGTTAACGAAGTAAAGGATGTCAGTTTTTTTCTACTTCTTTTCGACCTGCCTATTGTTCATGATATGTTCACGGAAATTCCAGAAAAAAATGTCATTGCAATAGGCTGATGTTATAGCCCAAAGAAATCATGGGAGAAATTTGATTTTCCAATAATTTCGCAGCAAGCATATTATTTAAGAATTTTCAGATTTTCTTTCCAAACATAAACATGAACACACAACGCGTTTAAAGCACACTTGGTTTGTTGAAGTGGTTCAGTTCATGGCAGCGCTTAGCGTAATTATATATAATATAATTATATATACTAATTTTTAAAATAATGTTTTATCCCTTCCGTGTTTGTTGAAGGATGCTTACAGCATACACATAATTGTTACTGTTAGAATAGTGAATCAGAACATAAAATATAAACGACTAATCTAGTAATACTCTCTTAGCATATGTGTCAGCATGCTATTTTCTTCGATTCTGTAAATCCTAAAACTTGAAAACACATGTAAAGGGCTGTGTTCTCATCATATGACACAACAAATGTTCTTCCAACTATGTACATTCAATCTACAGAGAATATATAAAACGAAGAGAAATGGCAAAATGATTGGATGAATGAGGACAATAAACACATTTAGCCAAAAGGTACACAAAATGACATTATTATGAACGTTTTCTTACGATTTGAAACACAAATAGTAATCATCCAATAATATACAACTTAGTCACATAATATTATAACCCCTGTTTTGATGATGATAATGATGATGTCAAAAGACACCTGAGAATAGCTACCAGAAACTCAATATAAGTTTCTCCATGGTAACGTTTTTAAAAACACAGTCCCCTGACATAGTCACATGACAGGATTTTAGCTGTCCTTGGTACACCTAGACATTTTACGATCAGTCCCCTCGCTCGTTTGCAGGAACAGCCGTGGCTCTTCCAAGACACCGCTCTTCCCTTCATTTCTCTATACAGCAGTAGTAAACAGTTTGTTTTCATGTTTTTGCTTCTTCTCTTTTTATATATGAAAATATCAACTTTTCCGTTCGTTCTTTTGTTGTTTATTCTCCATTCACAACTTGTACACAATCCCAAACACTTTGTTTCCTGTGAAATACATTTAGGTGGTAGCGTCCTTGAGATAATAAAAGGCGATCCGAGATGTGTCACTTTTGGTCGCCATGTTGTTTATTTATTTGATGATCATTTTATGTGTGACGACTTTTTCCCGATGTTGGCCATCCTGATTATAATGATGATCCTATAATTTCATGTCGTCGTCGAGATTTTTGTTTTACAATAAGCTGCCCTTTTGTCGATTTATTATTAGTATTATAATAAATCAAGTCAATAATACCATATGCGAATCTGTTCTTTTGTTTTTGTCTTCGCTATCTTCTTTTCATTATCAAATTCGTTTTCTTTGTTTTTGATCATCTCGAATCCTGTCTCTCGACCTTATGACTGCACTGTTTTTGATGTTTTTTAAACAGTCACTAACATTTCATTTATTCCTCCATACAATTTCTCCAATCCACAATAGCTGCTGTTTTAAACAACATATACATAACAAGACTTGTACAATTCTTGTACAAAAACAAAAAGGAAATAATCTTTTCGACGTTTCCGACGCTAATATCTTTCGATGTTTTTCTATTTTGACTTCGTGGCTCGATTTTAAACTAGCATCTTGCTAAAGCCGTTTGTATTACATCCACACAGAGTCTCAAAACAAAGTTCACCATCAATTCCAACTATTGTTCGCGTTTCTTGAAAAACGACGTTTATAAATTTTGAAGAAAAAAAATAGTTCCCACATCTTTTGTGTCAAGGGTGACAAACCAATATATCCAGGTTGTTTTATCGATTTCCATGAAATTTAATTTTCGGATTCTAAAAAGTGAGGATTGTTCTATTATTTTATTTCTTGTTTTTTTTTTTCAGTTTAGGTGAACTCTGTCCAATAAGCGCACGCGGTCTATGGCTCAAAATCTGGCATCCATCGTTCGAAGATCAATCTACTCAGAAATTGCGTTTGAGATAATACAGTCAACTAAGAAATAACTACAATATATTATTAACACCATCGACGGTGCTGAGTGGTGCTCTCCCGACAAAAATGGCAGCGAAACGCGGCGATGACGAATTCCTATGGAACAACGATGAGTGTTCGGATTTTATCGAAAATAAACAACTATATATCCAATGGTAATTAAGGATGTGCTTTTTGAAGGCATGAAGACAAGCATTGTAGGTGATTGGTCGTGACTTGGCAATGACGTTGTAAGGGTTAGAACGTCAAAACGACAGCGCACCGGGCGCTCTTCAGATTCGACCGCAAGCCTCGTTTTCGCGTAGAATCAACCAATCAGCGGCTACTTCCGGTATGTATGGGTTTTCCGAAGACTGGTAACTTCACGTGACACCACTCCTCCAATCCAAACGCCTCTTATTTTCATCATCGCTGACCCGCCGTTGACGCACCATCACCGCTGCCCGCCGCAATTTCCGCCGGTCGCATCAGCACCGCAACCACCGCATCCCCACCCTCCGCTGACCGGCCAACTGGTCGCGCGCCCCAATTCTGTTGCGTCGCGTGAGGCTGGTCATAGGTCGTCGGTGATGGCGAGGCGGCTGGCGTCCTCGATGGCGCACGTGCCTTCCGAGAGGGAGCTCCGGATGCTGCTTTGGTCGCTCTCCTCGCTGCTGCCGTAACCCAGGATGTCCACCTCGTCTGAAGGGAAGAGAAAAGAAAATATGGAATATGAAATTTGAGTATTGATTATACGCATCTTATACGTGTAAAAGGATTATACATTGTTATTTTATTAAATATTTAGAGTAATGTCCAGGGACAATAAAATGAAGTAGACGTTAGAATATTTAGCCCTCGATGATCTTAAATATGTTATAGAACAAGCTATTGTGTATAAATAAATGCAGTTTATCAGGTAGCAAGTAAACGAATCTGTCCAAGGACAGTAACCAGGCATCTAATCGAATTCCGAACCTGCAAAATCCCATAATCGACCCACCCTTAATGATTTTAGTCGATTTCAATATCCCGTAAATTTCCAGCCCTGACAGAAATAAACATGTACATTATATGCATAACAAATAGGTCAAAGACACTTGTGCCAAATTTAGCTTCCTTGAAAAACAATAACGGTTTCTGGTTGAATATGGGCCATGAAACACGCAATGAAAACAGTCACATGAATTTAACATTTAACTTTTTTCCAGATGATTTAAATTGCATCTAACATGCATAATGCGGGGACTAATTTAAACATAGATTTCAACCCAACATGTGCTATTGTTCAATGACATCGTTTTTGCAAGTAAAAAAATGGGTCAGACATAGAAAGCAATTACCCGAAAAAGTTCAGAACACATTCAAATATACCATGAAATTGGTCTACCAATTCTACCAATTAATAAGCATTGTTGACGTATTGATCAGTATCTAATATCGTGATATCTAATATCATTATTTGCTCAATTCGTGTTCCAACAACGAGAGAGCCAACATTGTGAACATGGAGTAGCCAATGTGGCCAAGAGAACAGAAATCAGAGGAAGCACAAGAGTAGATTGAGAGGAAAGCAATAAACAAAAGGGGGGTCTGATAACAGCTGATTCGCTGCTAATCAAATGATTGCGATAAAAATCGCGGTTTGCGAGCTCATATGGCCGGTCGCTGGCAGCAAGTTCGGAAGCAACAATCGCTTTGTAATCTAAAAGCGGAACACATGTGAAGGGCTCAATGCATAAAGGCGCTTACTTGAGTTTTTTTTTTTTTTTTTTACTGAGGCAAGTTCTTAGTTATTCGTTATCTCGTAAAGCCTTTATGCACGGAAGCCCTTCATGTGTTTCCTATACTCTATCTTCGGATGTGTTCGCTTGGCTATGGGAAACTGCGAGCAGAGTCAAGATCTTCGACCATCGGCCACGGACACAACCTTGGCAAAAGGATCATTATCTTAAAAAAACCTTTGCATACGGTCGGACGAGCGATTGGAAACATTCTCCCTTCTAAATATCAAGCGAGATTCTCATCTCGATTCATTTGCAAGCTATGAGTCAAATATCATGTATGGATACCCTTTAGAATATCCTCCGTTATTTAGTAAATGGCCTTTCAAAAGTTTCGCCAAAACGTCAGCGTGTCTTTAAAAGTTTTATATCGGTGCCTCCTCATTCAATACACGCCAGTCGGGAAATAATGAAAATGCTTTAAAAGTTATGCAAATCTCTGCGTTTATCCCATTAAATTGCGCATTTTTCTGTTTATAAATCTTATTTAATCCGATTGAGTAAACGGTCTGTCAATACATAAACAACCGGTAAAATCGACAGATGCTTTGAAAAGACAAATCTGATTAGTCTACTTCGTTCGCCCATCCTATTGTTGGGGACACGCACCTTTATTTCATAACGGGATTATGACAAAGCGCCTTACGGGTCTTAAGTAAAAGCGCCATTGATTTTCTTTTGTAAAAAAGAATCATATAAATGGTGTGTGACATGGCGTTAAGTAAATTGTATTTGTTCAGCAAAGAAAATCAAGCGTCAAAGAGCTAATTCAGAAGTAAAAACAAGCATTTGTGCCAACAAAAGAACGATTTTTTTAGCAAAGGGAGGGGTTAAATATATGCATATTGAATCCAGGACAAAATCCCACCCGGACAAAATCCCACCCTGACAAAATCCCACCATTTTGGCACACTCGGACAAAATCCCACTTTTCTTAACACGTTTTTGGACAAAATCCCACCTTTACACGTAAACATTAAATATATATTAATGACTGTATTTACGCATATATTTGGTATAATTGTTTTTAAACAATGATGTACGCTACTTAATTCTCATGCCGCAAATGAAATACATGATTGCAATTGAGTGTACAACGTATACCAATCAACTGCGATCGGATCAAATGTTCAAAGGTGAGTGATGTGAACCGGTCGGCATGTTAAGTGGACTTTGAAGGAGGGGTAATTAATGAAGGGGAGATTCATACAGATTGGTTTTCATGTTTTGAGTGTACTAACCCCAAATGGAAATGCGATGAAATAATGTTCAATCATTGGATCAAAGGTGGGCGATGTCACGAAATAGGGATAATGTTTGCGATTCGGCCATCGGATTCGCGGGATCCAAGTCCATTATATCTTCCTGATTCGCTTTTAATCTAAATTGCAATTATGAAAGGAGAGTTTTCTATTTTACAGAATTTAGCTTAATGCATATTTGTGAAATATGTCTTATTTTATTGTTTAAAGATAATTGTTTTTGTAATTCTAGGTTGTTTAGAAAAAGAGTGGGATTTTGTCCGAGTGGGATTTTGTCATGGTGGGATTTTGTCCAGGTGGGATTTTGTCCGGTGGGATTTTGTCCTAGTGGGATTTTGTCCGGTGGGATTTTGTCCGTTCACCATGCATATTATATCATCACAAGATGCGAGCAGTTAACGACCACTCAACAAAGCAATCGAAATATAGGCCAAACTAACATCAGCATTTCTTAGAAAATCTATCAATTGTAAACAAAAACAACATACTCTGTTGCTATTAATGCATGAATATCAGCTGTGATTTATGCTCCATTATGATGTCAGATATAACTTTATAAATAGATTGCAACTCTTCAAGAAGAATGCGCACAAGGACAAAAATGAGGACAAAAGAAGTTGGGGTCATCTCACACTGATTTCAGCCGAAGAGCTACTATGGTCTACTTTATTGCGGATCCTAGAGGATCAAACATGCAAAACAACGAATCGTTCAGGAACATATAACTAGAAATACATTTTTACCGTTATAAAAGGTCATGGTCAAACTGCACATTCGGGCTAAATATTGAAAATATTATCACAGCGAGTCACCCATCACAATCCATCAACGGACTTCAAGCAAAAATGTCAATATTTTGATTGCCAAGGGTCAGGGTCACAAGCGCCGCGAACCAAGCTATCGAAAGACCTGAGTTGAGAGCTAACTCAATGGTTCTTGGTTTCCAAACTGTATCGAAGGTATACGCCTGCCGGCCCTATGATAAGGTCTTTCTCCCGGGGGGTTCAGGTTTTTGATGGACTCGCCATGGTCAACGTGCTAACAGCGCGATAAGATAAATTAAAGCAGTGCCGTGCCCCGCGCTCCTGATCTCCCGATCCAGATGATGATGGGTGTTTGTAAAAATCCTGGATCATGGATCTAACGATGGGAGAGTTCGGTGCTAATCATCAAGAATATTAACATAGATATGGAAGTAACACGTCCTGAGGCTTTTAGAGCTAGACCGATATTGAACTATCCATGCATGGATGGCAAGAAAAGGGAGTTTGCAGAGACTTTATTTGCAGAGACTTTATTTGCAGAGACGTTATTTCTTGCATTTTGAAACCCAATCCAATCCATACTTGATCTGCCCTTTTACATACACCCCATAGAGGAATCAGAAGTTAATATCTGCACGCTTATCACTTAGCATCACTTGATACAGCGCATCCATCACCATAGTTTACTCCACGCCTTAACCCCTAGCGCCCACGCTCCCCACCTTGTTTATAATGCGAAAATACACAAACATATGGCCAAACAACGTATGCTGTGACGCATGTCCGTCAACGTAATAGAGGTGAAGGCAGGGCGCGGACTGTTAATTCCGCCTTTCAGTAGCGAATAGAGGCAAGCGGAAAGGCGGACTGTTAATTTCGCTTTTCAGTAGCGACCGGTCATGGTATGTCAGCATTGTGGTAATATCAGTTTGCATTTCATTTTCAATCGCGATTGCTTGAAAACAAGACGACAAATGACCATTTTCGATTGCGATTATTGCAAACAAACACGGTAAAATGACAATCACAGAGCTTCCAATAGCAAAATGCCATATCGAGCCAATATCTTGCAAAGTGATCAGGCACGGTCAATGCAAAGACGATTACGGTGACATCAAGTCAGTTATGGGAAGACATAAATCGCGTCAGTTAAGAGGACAATGGCGGCATATAAAGATTGCACTGACTTATCCCTGTATATCCAATTGACAAAGGCAGGGCGGTAAGGCATCGAACGGACAATATGCATGCTCAGTAGAATGCAAGGGAAAAGGGAATTCTTTGGGGTGGGGCGAGGGAAATATGGGCTTTTGTCAAAAGAACCACAAGACAGATGGGCAAGCAAACGTGAACCCGGTGGCGCCTTATTGTGAACTGTTACCTAGAGCAAGTGCACTATAGCAACGAGTGGTAGCCAAGGACGATTGGCAATTTCGGGGCTACGCTTGATTTTGTTTAAACATAGGCATCAGAGATGCAAAGCCCCCAGCCTATGCAAAACATTCTTTATCACGAATATTTGTCAATAAAAAGAAGAAGGTCAAAAGAAATATATTTCTCACAACGACTTTCTTACAACGTATTTCTCACAACGTCTTTCTCACAACGTCCTCCTAACAACGTCTTTTTCACAACGTCTTCCCACAACGTCTTTCTCACACCGTTGCCCTAACATATTCGTCCACATACGTAGTCCTCACAACGTCACAATATACGTGTGACCTTTCTGTGCTGTACAAATGTCCCAAAATATCCGGAATTCGTTAAAGTTCAAACCCGATAATTTCGACAATTTTTGGTCGATCAAACTCAAACCTCGACGTTGCACATCTGCAAAATATATTCTTTCCATGTGTGAAGTTTGAGAACTCTAGGACACAGGCTTCATATCAAGGTGCCGCAGACAAAGTTTTGTATAAATATCCCGAAATATCTCAAATTTGACAAACTCAAACCCCCGTCATTTCGACAATTTTTGATCGATCAAACTGAAACGTCGACGTTACACATCTGCAATATATAGTCTTACCCTGTGTGAAGATTGAGAACTCTAGGACAGAGGCTTCATACCAAAGTGCCACGGGCAAAGTGGTGTATAAATATCCCAAAATATTTCAAATTCGTCTAAGTTCAAACCCTCGTAATTTCAACAATTTTTTGTCAATCAAACTGAAACCTCG
>LQRL01095224.1:56390-76188 GCA_001703475.1 Hydroides elegans | reverse complement strand
CTTGAACATATAGAAAATCGGTGTACGGGAACACAGCCGCTAAAATTCAGAAAAGCAAACCAAACGCATTACCTGCGATTTTTTGTTCTACGAAAAGATCACAGATAACAATGTATTCTGGTTTTCTATACCAAATATTGATATTGATTTTAGTAAATCGGCATTTTGTCATTAGAACAGGTACATAATTTTATTTTTATGAAATGAAGATGATACTTTGAACAGTTAAAACTGATAGCCACTTATTTTCGTAACTTATGGTGCGGTCAGGCAGAATTCTGCGATTTCTGGGTTTGCGAAATAAAACGCAACGAGTGTTCACGGTCTTGCGAAATAGGTTTTGCGATATTGATTCCTTCTATGTTTGCATCAAATATCGTTATAATATTCATTCACCATTCCGCAGATAAATTGGAATCTATCTTTATCGAAGAATTTGAATTTATAATCTATCACCATAGTAATTATAAGAGAGCTTTAGACTATTTTTTGATAGTTCTAACACTATGCAAATTAGACGCAAGAGGCGTTACAAAACAATAAGTAGTTAACTACATATAATGTATACTAGATTTATTTAGGTGGTCTAAATTGTGAAGAACTAGATAATATTTGTAGACTTTATTATATGTTCCTTACTTTAAAACAATGTGATTGAATAAATAATTATACATTCTAAGTCCTTGGTATACTGGGAACTTCTTACAAAATAAGCCGTACGTGAAGTTGCGTTTTAGCGTTTCCGAAAAAAAGGATCTGTTCCCGGCTCGAAGGAATACATTAGAATGCCGGGAAAAGGCTAAGTGTGAAAACTCATATTAACCAGGGCCCCTTTAAATCTTATTCTAAATTAGTCTTATTCTAAATTTAAGAGTTTTTTTTAACATGTCATATGATTTTTTATGTTGTACTTGAATTCTATTTACGAAAATATTCAAAATATATTGATGAAGAATTTATATTCGATGTGATGATTGCGTCTGATATCATTGACTTTTTTAATAAAATCCTTGACATTTCTCAGACAAAACAAAGAATATCGTAGACTTCGCGATTGATTTCGCAAAATCACAAAACACAGAAATCGCAGACACACAAACAATCCATTTAAGTTTTTGTTTATTGCACTGTTTCTTAACAAGCAATTTTTGAAATCACAATCGCAAAACCTGCGTGAACATATTTCGTAATGTCGCTCGGGACTTAGTCTAAAGCCAATATCACATGGTTTCTATGTTTTCTTTGATTTATTCTGCGATTGCGAATTATTTCGCCGCTGCGTGACCGCACCTTCATTGAAAATAAACACTTGTTGATAAATAAATTCAATGTGGCATCCTTATATATAATTCAATGGCATGCATATTAAAAGTGAATATTTAAATATAAATTAGCATTTTAATGACCGAAAAGCGCGTTTAACTGATCCGAGAAAAAGCTCAAAACATAAATAATGCGCTTCAACCTGAAAGCCACATTATATAGAAACATATCAGATTATCCCTTCTGTTCACCTAAAAAGCGCATATTATTTTGCGCTATTATTCCGGGTAAACGCACCTTCATATTTGCATACCATTTAACTATAGTGTTAGTTGGCCCTTTTATGCATACTACTAGACTTCGATCTATACATAAAAGTGTATTTACTTGCAAAGATGTTTCGCAAGCAGAATGTGCAATTCGGTCATTATACAGACACTTCCAAAAGTGTGGAAATTTATGTTTGGAGGAATAATTTGCACATTTTGAGAAATAGTTTTTGCCTGAAATGCTGCAGGATATTAGACCTACCTGTTAGCAATAAATAACACAAAAAAACTGTTTACGATTAACGCAAACTTTATTTGCTTTGCGACTTTACGAAAACGAGTGACCCCAAAAATGACAAAAAGTCATAATGCACTCAGTACTTTGTGTAAGAACTTTAACACACGCTTCCATACACTGCATATACGCTTGTTTGTCATTTTTTGGGGTGATACCCGTCTTGGCAAAAGCCACATAACAAATTGAGTATGTGATATAAGCAAACGGGGTTTTCTGTTATTTATTGTTAAAAGGTAAGTCTAGTGACCCGTAACTTTTCAGGGAAAAATTAATACTCTAAATATATGAATAATTCCTTCAAACTAAAATTTCTACACTTTTGCACCAGTCTGTATATCATATATTGTGAGTAAACGGTACCATTAACCACGTTCATATATGGTCAATGATGTAGAATAATTCATGAAAGAGTTTACAATAATGTGTTCGCTTTGGCAGTAGAACTATAGACTAGCGCCGTCACCATATAAACCGAAATGTTAAAATACAGTTAAAAATATAACAAGCCAATAGAAAATATACGATTTTGACAGGTGTATTACTATTGTTAAACCCAAAAAGACACCATGTGCCTTTGCCTTGTAAAATAAAGAAATATGCTTAGTAGGAGATGATCACAGATGGATTTGAGTCAATTAAAAAAACAAAACACATTGAATGTGCGGTTTTCACATGTTTATTGTTATTTTTAATTTTCTGCAATTAACTTGTTAATATAATATAAATATCATGCCTGTAATTTTACCTTTTGATAAAAATAATGGAAAATTGAATTCCGCATTATAGGCCACTTGCTTTTGAATGAGAAATAATCTAAAATAGTTTCCATTCGATTCAACTATTGACCGAATCATAGGTTATTTATAATGAATAACCTACCCGCTTCCCGTTTTTTTTTGTTGCAACATAATGTTTAATGATGAATCTATAAGTAATCAATTAAAAAAAACTCGATAAAAAATAAAGGTAAACTTAATTAAGCCTTTACGTTATTTTTCAAAACTGATCTGACTACAACCTGTCACATATAACTTTTTAGATAATATTTTGCGCTTTTATTCCGGATAAACGCGCTTTTATATTTGTAAAAACGATCAACTATTGTGTAAGCCAATAAAAAGCCCATATCAAATATTTTCAAAAATGTGGTTCAATGGATTAAAAATTGCTTTATAATTAGGCTTTCTTTTTCAAAATTGATCTGGTTCATAATTTTAAATTTGGCCTTCTAGATAAAAGAATTCATGACAATATTTTCAATATTTGCTCATACTTTTGATTTCGGTTTGAATTCAAATTTTGATTTAATTCAGTAATGAAACGCTATGTATGAGCTATGCGTTATATACAATTATTATAATTTCCATTATTTAAGAAAGTGTTCTCTTTCAAATTCTAGATGGCAGATGACCGCACTGAACTCATAGCATTTCCTTCATTTTGAGATAAAATATAATGCTATAGCTAAACATTGTGAAATTATCATAAAATATATCATAACAATATATGGCAAAGGCTAAATTATTCAAATATCAAGCTTCTTGCATATTTCTTCCTGCAGCGTAAGCCATGACAACTGATTATAAATAAATCACAAAAAGTAAATATTTGTCTATTAAGTTAAGGTGAGACGGTTTTTATGTTATGTAGATTTGCCTCATAATGCTATCTTCACCAATCGCAAATATATTTGGCATACAGGTAGTATGGGTGCAAATAAAGGTTGGGATTGTAAATGAGCCATATCCGACCAGGGAAAATGGCCCAACTGGACTTAGCAAAATCTCCTTATAGCCCCCTTCATACATGGAGTTTGTAAACACACACAAAGCTACAATTCTTTCCCAATCGCAATTATATTTGGCATACAGGTAGTATGGGTGCAAATAAAAGTTGGGATTGTAAATGAGCCATATCCAACCAGGGAAAATGGCCCAACTGGACTTATAAAAATCCCTATAAGCCCCTTCATAAGCGTTTTTTGTCCTCACTAGAGAATTGCTATCGTGGCTGAGGGCTTTGCATCTCTGATGCCTATGGATTTTGGATATAAAATGCATACCGTATTATCAAATATGCCAAATTAATGATCAAATCCACAATTTCAGACAGTTCAATGGATCATAAGTATACTTTCATAACTCAACACTGCAAGTTATATACCGTTGCATGCACTTATGAGTGCCAACATAATCTACCACGTTAACATTAATCCGTCGATATATATTTGTATTAAAGTATCAAAATAAAGCTAAAATTGGCCAATACTACATGTGGAATATAATAATTATTAAATTTTATGGAACTATAAAGCTTAAGCAGGTTAATTAAAGGCCTGATTTACGTATTATGATAGAGTGACTTTATAAGCGCCGCAAATGAAGAAAATCCCCAAATTTTAAGGATTTATCATACCCAAAATAAATAAATCACAAAATAAATCTAATATAAATATCGAATAGATGATTCCGAACCGGTTATCTTAAGAAAAGCATATGTGCGTCATTTTTCGGTTATATCACGTGGTCATCATTGAAACTGTTAATGCGCCATATATCGAAACTAAGATTTATAATTTTAAATTTAGTAACATTATATTAAAAGGTGATAAAAGTGTGTTTCATTGATATACAGAACAATGACAAAGAAAACTCACGTTAGGAAAAAAAAATCAACATAAACGCTAAAAAGTTGTTACAAAGTGCGTCATTTTTCGATTAGTCCGTCTAGACCAAATATTGAACTGAATATATATATAATTTTCAGGGGGATGCGGCGCGATGTATGGCAATATATGTTACACCTACCACCCCGTATCTGCCACTTGGCAACAGGCCAGTGATGCATGTGTGGCACTTGGAGCTCAGTTGGCCGACGTAGAAGATGCGAGAGAAAATGAGATTATATTCTCAATCATAACAGGTATGATATTGTAATTCATGTTTACACAATCAAACGCTTAATATTTTGTGTTACTGAATTTTGGTACACCATAAAAATATAAGGCAAACATTGATATGAGCAAACAATCATTTGCAAAGTTCATAACAAGCTATAAACACAAGGTACATGTATGGGTACAATGAATAAATTTCTCATCTATATACATACCAAACATAGCTTTGATATTAAGCAATTCATTTAATTTCAATTAAGTAATCTAAACTTCTTTATAGCCAATACGTGGATTGACGGGAAGACAGCTAACTCTCCGCGGGAAGTTATCTGGCAAACGTCTGAGATTACATCTGTGATTGATTATTTTGCCGATGGCGAACCAAATAACGCTATCGGATATAGTATTCAGATGTATAGCGGTAATGGTAGATGGGATGATACTCCGGAACATTACGAACGGCATTACATGTGTGAGCACAGAGACGGTATGTCTTGCGACAACATTTGTTTTCATTTAGATCAATTTATCGAATAAATTATGATGTTTTATTTTATGTTAAAAAAAAAACATTTATATAATTATGTGTCCTCTGGAGTAAAACTCAGTTTGAGATAGACATTATATATACAGTTAAAACCACTGCCAATTTGACTATCGTAAGCTAAATTATTCGTATTAGTTTATTCGTTTATTCGTATTCGTTTATTCGTTTATTCGTTTCTCGTTTATTCGTATGCCTTCGTTTATTCGTAAGCATTTGTTTATTCGTAAGCTATCGTAAGCAATCGTTTATTCGTAAGCTATCGTAAGCTATCGTTTATTCGTAAGCTATCGTAAGCTATCGTAAGCTATCGTTTATTCTAAAGCTATCGTACGCTATCCTTTATTCGTATGCATTCGTTTATGCGTTATCTACTACTTATTCATGATTAAGATATTCATAATCTAGCACATGATTATCATTTCAGATGATAAATTTTACAATTAAAAAAATGCTAGCTACAAAGCAAAGTGACTCCCCCCCCCCTTTTTTTTCATATAACCGATGTGTCCCCCTTTAGTTCATAAATAGTGCCTTGTCTAATATGTTTAACTACTTAGTTCTACTGGTAAATAGAACATTCAATCGCAGTGTCAATGTGTCAATTAGGTTATTAAAATGTTATGAATATGAATACTTTGTACTTATTTTATACCCCTCATATGGTTTATTCGTAAGCAATCGTTTATTCGTAAGCTATCGTTTATTCGTAAGCTATCGTAAGTTATCGTAAGCTATCGTTTATTCGTAAGCTGTCGTAAGCTATCGTAAGCTATCGTTTATTCGTAAGCTATCGCAAGCTATCGTAAGCTATCGTTTGTTCGTAAGCAATAGTTTATGCGTATTCGTTTATTCATTTATGCGTATTCGTTTATTCGTTTATTCGTATTCGTTTATTCGTTTATTCGTTTCAATTGTCCAATTGGAAGTGGTTTTAACTGTATTTACTATTTGATTGCTAGTCCTATCAGTCTACGACTTGTTTGAGGATCAATGGTGTGATTGTTGTGAAAACTATGGAGAGCTGCAAAGCACGGACCCTTACACATGCTCGAGACACTGTAGCCTGTGAGTGATTCAGGAGTTTCGGCTGCACTAAACGAGATATGTAAAAATTAAATGACATCAAGTAGCATGAAATAATTCATTTTTGCCCGAATTCGTAAGAGGTTTTTTTGTATAAAAAGCAAATTAATCTTTTGGACTTTACCTAGAATCAAAATATATTTATATTTTAAAATGATTAATTTTCAAGATCGAAATTGTAAACTTATTTATATTCATAATCTTTCAACGCTTTGTTAATCAACCGATTTGATAATTTCATTTATGTTTTTTTTTATATTTGTTTTAGAAAACCCGGCTGTATTGGATTTGTGATAGATGGCACTGTTTGTAGAATTAAGTCTGTATGCATTCGAAGTCACGGACAGGGACACCAGTTGTATCTTAAGAAGACAAGTAAGAAACGTTATTATATGCAAAAAAATACGTGTTTTAAATATGATTAATACCATGATAGGTTTGTATCAATATAATCAATACAGTTTATTTGTTTTTTTCTTTTTATACACAGGAAGCAATATATGGGACCAATGTTATCAATTTGCGAATCGTTAGATTCTGAGCGCATTTAACATATATAATTATGATTCGTTATCATATATTATCGCTCATCTGAAATAAAACTATTATCCGTAAAACCATATATATATATATATATACGATTGAAACATTCAACAATCAAACTGTATATATTAATATATATTGATCTTCAATTTCCATGCAGTCGACCATGCATCACTAGGACTCAGTGTGTCCCTTGGATCCAAATTCAATGGGTCGATCATCTCGATTTCCGGAGCGCACACAACGCCTATCGACTGCCTACAGTTGTGTGAAGCGACGGAGGGGTGCAATGTGTTTGCCTTTAGCAATGAGCTGAATCAATGTGGGGTTGGGATTGGACGCGAGGAATCTGTGATTGCAAACAGTGATTTTGATTCGTATTATCGAGGTAGGAGATTATAAGATATGCAAGTTATTTCAAAAAGATATAATACGTTGATGCGGTGATTATGTGATTCAATCTAGATACACATGTGAGTTTATTGGATTGTCTCAGTTCAGAGAACCTAACTTAGAAGCTATCTTGCAGGCTTGCGAATTGATTATAAAACAAAATTAGATTAAAATTTGAAGACAATACTACAATTAGTTAGAATTGTTGTTCTAAATTAAAAAGTATGTTTGTCATGTTAAATAATGAGAGTGAATCATTCGAAAATAAATTGATATCATCGTGTATATTATTGTATAAAGCAGTAAAATACATTTAGTAAATCGTACATAAAAAATATAACGCACTGTGTAATTTTCATGTAAACATTGATGTATTTTATTCATTATGTTGTTCAAGCCCCAATGGACTCCTCCGCACTCTTCAACGTTCACACCGGCATGCGACTCAACAACTGTGTCCTCGTTCAAATCACCGTCGCGATTCGTCTCAGATGCTTGCATGAGTGCATTAGCCGACCTTCGTGCCTATCGGTCAATGTGCGCGCGAGTGATGCTGGGCGTGGCTTTGAATGTCAACTCAACTATGGCGTGCGCAGTTCGCAGGACTGTACGTTCGTTGCTGATGAACATGTTTGGCTTTATGAATTTTCACCGTAACAATGGTTTGAATGGTAATAATTGATTTGACAAAAAATGAACGGGCGAAAATGATGAACTGGTTTGGTTCTATGATTTCTCGCTGTATGCAGGATTCGGGCTGTATTTAATCGCCAATAAGGATGTCAGGGCTTTAATGATGAACTTTTGCAGTTCTATGAGTTTTTGCCGAAAAGAACTTCGTAATAATAATTGTAGGATTAAACGTTTTGATTCATATATGGTTTTTATTTTATTGTTATTCCGAATTGGTTTACACTATATGTGCTTTAACTGGTGATTTATTTTGTTGCATTTTTTATATTACTTTAAAAAAAAGGTTTTTTTAAAACAATCAAAAATTAATAAAACAGGATTAATCAATACAAAAAAAAACGATTTTGATATTTTGGTACACTTGAAATATATGCATGAAAATAATCTTTATATCGTATTACCATTTTACATTTTATAATTAATATTAGTATTTCATATACATAAACAGATCATGTATTGTGTCAATATGGTGCGTGATATTTACGTTTCCTTTACTTACTATTTAACACTGTTGCTATTTGTGTTTAATATTGGTTGGATAAAATTTCATAAAATTGTGTCTCTCAAAACAAAATATATTCTTCTCTTAAAGATTTGTCTGGTTTTATACTATTTACTCTATTCTTTACTCTATATTTTCGTCGATATTATTATGCATTTCTTTTTCTTAATAAATGCTTGAAATAAAAAATATCGTTTTAGTTTACAACAATTGCATATGATCTTTGTCCCATGTTTTACGACAAAAAGAATAGAAAGATATTATTAGAGGCAAGCAACAATGTTTACCAACTCAACTATACGCAGTATAACCATCCGCAAAAAATATTATTTATTTTCAAACATGAGCAGCACATAGCAAACATTTGAAAGGGAAAATTTATTAGGGCCTGGCCATTTGGAAGTTTTTTTTCTTTTGAAATATCCAGCGGATGACAAGCTTTTAATGACATTTTATAGTCACTTTGGAGGCTTTTCGAACTCATTTTACCATAAAGGTCTTTCAAATGAGGCCCTCTAAAACGCCTCACGACGGGGTGCATTTTCGACAAAGCGGTAAAAGAGCATAGATGCGCTATGCATTTCAATGTTATTTATTGCGTTTTATCAACAGATAAACAGCAATATTACTTTAAAAATGACATTTAATTCTTATAAAAAATTGTTTAATAATTTGGTTTTTAATATATTGTTTTTTGTTATGCTTTTAAAAGTTGTATGGTGCTTTGATGGACAAAATGTAGTCTGTTTATTTGTTCATTTTAAATGATACAACTGCCGTTATTGGAATTCACAATTTTTACATTTTTGTTCAATCTTTTGTAAATAAATAATTTGACAATAATTTTGTTAATATACCCTTCCTCTTAAATACATAACTCAAACATTTTGACTGTGTTTTTTTGTGTTTATTTTCTGGCCGATCTTGGTGCTTTTTTAGTTCTAAACCATGGAAATAACCTTTTATTACTATTTTTTATTAATCTAAAAGAGGGTAGGGCATTTTTATAAGGAACACTTTCATTCCGACACTTGTAATCCAAATCTCGATTAGGGTCTAGGGATGGGTCGGGGCCCCGAAATCCCGGGGCTCCGTCGATAAAAGTTAAGCCCCTGGGCGAAATTTGATCCCGGGGCCCCATCGTCATTTATGACCTCTACTTTCAGCAACACATTTTTAAAAAATAAAAATCATGCCAATACTTAACAAAAATCGATTTGTTAAAAATCGCATTTGACCCTATTTATACATCTATTTATGTAGTGAATTGGGATAACTGTGCTTTCAATTAATGAATTTTCATTAATTCACAATTCTGATCATGCAAAGAAATCTTACCATTTAAAATAAAGTTTATGTCACGGCTCAGTGTAAGATTAATAGACGGGGTGTCAAAGGGGCCCCGCGACGGGGCGGTGTTTGAGTCGCGAGGCCCCGGGGCCGAAAATTTGGCCCCGACCTATCCCTATATGGTTACATTCTATAAAGTGCTATTGTCCAATATCCGAGTTTTCATCCGTATGAAATATTACCATTTAACAAAATAATAAAAAAATAAGATAAATACATTCACTGTTATTTTAGAGAAACCATCATATATTTGTAGATTTGTATAAAACATGAAAATAAAGGTAAAGGACAAATATGCATGATTTGATTTAGAGATCTGTCAAAAAAAAGTTGAGATAAAATTAAATGACATACAATAAAGATTGGACTTTCAGTCAAAAGAAATATATATATATATAATAAAACTTTATGCTTAGTGAGTGAATGTCGGACAGACATAATTATATTCGAAGCATACCGTATAAACTCTGATAAATATATTAATTCCTCCTATTTATAAATGTTAGCCTAAATTTGTAGTATAGTTTTATGGCATAGAAACAGTTGAGTACTGATGCTCATCCGCTATGTGCGCTATACAAATACTGTACATGCATGCATTGTCCTACTGAAAACCCGCTTACCGCTTATACCATTATTGCGTAACACCGATAACTGTACCCACTGAGGAGGACATTGCTTCTTTAGGATTAATATATTGAATAGGCTGTTATAAGGCATCTCGAAGCAATCAATGATCTTTGGGTGTATGTCGGGTATCGGTGAATTATGGAGGAGGATGTAGCTCCAACCGAAACGTCGTGAACTAGCGTTGCTCTCTACCCTGGTTGTCATTTTCATATTTAAGATCTCACAATGATGTCCCGCATGGTATATAGAGAGAAAAGAGAGCATATTAAAATGCTTAGGAGATGTTGCTTGAAGGAAGCACGAACTCTGTTGCCTAGCAAATGTTTTAAGAAATGTGCATACATTTCGTAATCACATTGTCACCAAAGTTACATAAAATAAGTATCTGCTTTTCAAGGCCACGATTTCCGTGAATCTTTAACCCATGAAAATAAAACAATTATTGATGAAGTGTATCGGGTAGTCATTGTGATGTTTTGTTAATACAAATTATATAACATGCGTTTTGTGAGCCATGCTCTGAAACTTGTAGTCTGAAACAACATGATATTCATAGTACACGGTAAGGTATTTCTTTGAGATTTTTATCATTGTTTAGGGTGTAATGCGATTATCGCATTATATATATTAATGAATATGAAACTGTTATCGTTTGCAATTTTCCAAACAAGTGCGTCTAACAAATAATTATTATAAAATGGTTTTTGAATCAACAAACTGCCTATAAACTTTATTTTTGTATTTATAGTTACCATGAGTGTTCATGTCGTGACTCATATTGGTCACAGAGAACTTCTGATTGCTTAAATAGTTCTTTCATAAATGTGTCAATGTACGTTAGTATACAAGTAAAAGAAGCATAGATGTATATCGCTTGTAATCGTTAACGAACATTAAAGTATATTGCTCCTTGTTGTGAACAGACCCAGAGACGGATTGCATGGCGTGAATTGTTGGGAACGAATATTTGATTTATAACTTGTGCATTGCGAAATAAAAGTGACGGAATACGTTACACTAATGCTGAATATACAAAAAATAGTAATTAACATATTCTATCAAGAACATATCAGAAGAAATGTTGTGGGCAACTAAGGTGGCAAGATTTAGCTCCATATTTAACATGCTTTTAAATTAAAAAATGCAATCTTTCAGATAAATGCATATAACTTTGCATATACGTTGAATCCCTTTGATCGATATGTTCTTGGGTGACTATCCCGATTTGTAATATATCAAACCTTCAATAGGTTTGTTACACTCTTTATACAGAGGTGCGGAGTCTTAACATTTCCTTTTCCTTAGCGTTAAGGCATTTACCATTTATCGTTTATGATTTATAATAAAATATGACGTTTTGTTTATATGAAGCATTAAGCGATTAAGGGAATATCTGTACTGTATATGCGTCTATCTTTTATTCGTTTCTCGGTTATATCGCAGAAGGTTTGACCAACGTTCTATATACAAATTTTCTTGTCAAGCAAGGGTAGTGCGCTTCATCATACCCCCACCCCCTCCCTCTAACCTACAAAAAACATTGCGCGCCTTTTTCAGGGTTCGACCCGTGTAAACTGCACAGCCGCCGTCCCCGCATCTTGATCTGTCTCATAAGGCGGGAAGGTCACATCATGGAAGGATGCCATACACTTGACTCGAGCACCCTCCCGGCTCTCCCCGGCACTGCCTCCCGAGTGACAATAGATGCCCTGATCGCGGCCATAGTTGTTCTGTGACGTCATCAAATGCATGTGAAACACGGAATCGTTGATGGATGAAAACACGCGTTGTACATCAAGGCGATCATAAGCCACGTTGATGTTTGATATGTAGGCGGGAATATTGGGTATGCTTATTTCAAGGCGAGTGAGGGCTTGATCATTGGATTCGGTATCGTTCATAGAGCAGCCAATAGTATCTGGGCGTTTTACTTCAAGGCAAACCGCTTGTGGGGTGCTGCCTATTTGTGACGTCGGACATATTTCTCTCCAACCATAAAGCGATCCCTCATTTATATAGTCATACCCCTCCGTATAAACAAAGCTCTTGGCTCTAACCCTGGCATCGGTTAAATTCACGAGTGATACCTTAATGTAGCACGTTTTGAAGTTGGCATTGTCTATATAGTTTTGATATCCGAACCAAAGGGCGTAGTACATCGGGTTCAAACATAGTTCTGGGTTATAGATACCAAGCTGTATATCAGTATCTGACCCGATTTCGTTGTTTTGCATGGAACATACTGGTCGCTCAAACTGAAAATAGTTTCCAGAATTACCATCATTACTGCATATACCATATAACGACCATTTCACAGGACTTGTATCATATATCGGCCCATTGGTGGTTATCAGTGAGCTATTTTGGTGAACCACCAAGGTACTATAATCCGTGAAAACCAATCCAGTCTCCATTCCGTCACTGTGATGATCGCCCATGATTCTTCCGATTGGCGTTAAAGCATTATCGATCAAATACGATTGGTAGTTGTAAGTGGGACCCTCCCCCATGTCATTATGGCAAGGATGAGCAAAACAAGATGTAGCCATTTTGCTGTTACCGAAAACCAATTCCGCTTTCGGCTGCTTAGAAACCGATACAAATGCTCCACGCGTATCAGTTACAACAATATGACTTCGAACCCCTTCTTGTTGCAATGTTTCATAGTCTGACGTTCGTGCGACATGATGCAGTTTCGATAAACAAGTCTTTTCCGATTGATAACCGAACATAAACCATTCATTGGATACTCCATATCCTTGGATTATCGATCGCATTGTGATCTGTGATGCATTCTGGTCATGGTCCATTGAAGTTACATTGGCCTCTTGTTCCCAGTAGCCTGTATATAATAACTATTTAGTTATTTACACAGATAAACTGTTTATGGATATATTAGAGATACGTTCAGATTCATTACTTTTCATTAATTCGTCACTCGTCATTAGATTATAATCTATAAGCGCATTTAATTATATTTTTTAAAAATATCAAAAACTCGCACATCACCCGTCAAAGTTTCACATTCAATATTGATGTTATTTAACATCGTGTCATCAATCGGTTAGCATTGAAACTGATATTTGATTACTACATTCATGTCAAAACTTACTTCAGTTTGGAAAACCGTCTTTTTATCACGTTTTTTTTTTCGCAAATCAATATCTACATGTACTTTCTTCATATCATATGTTTTTATAGTTTTGACCGGATACTCTCAATATTAAGCGTACCATCTGAAGGATTGAGCCGCCATAATTTTATTCTCGATCCATCAAATGCATCGAACTGTGAAGCTTGTAAAACCAAATCAATTGAAATATCGCTGTTGATTCGCAAGGGATTTCCATTCAGATCATTGAGAAGCCAGCTAAAGATTCCTGAAATAAATTTCATAACATTTCTTAAAATTGTTTTTCATTCAAATTTTGTTCATTCAAGTCGATTTTCTAAATGTACATTTAAGAACGTTTCTTGTTAACACGACATAATTTATTTAATACCACTTCATTTAAGATAAAACGTGAGTGATTTCAAAGATATTCTTACATAATTTGTTTTAAAATAAGATGCCATAAGTAAACATTTATCTCTGGCATTTTTACGACGGGGGAGGAAGGGGGCATGGGGTCTTGGTCAATGTCTTCTCACATCGCGGGTCGCTCACCTAATGAAAACAGATGTGATTGGTCGCCGTGTCTATCAATGGTTGTGAAATCGCCTGGATGACGCACCGCATTTCCTTCGCTTAATGATGTTACAAGGGTCGAATAAACAGTGGCGTTGCCCTTAGAAAAATTACAATACGATTTTGTTAAACTAGTTTTTCGGGGGGATATCATTAACATTATTGCAAATTAGAATTACCGAACATAATGCATGTGGTACGTGTGATAAAAATAAAGTTTGCTTTTAAAACAGTTGGGTAAACCATATGCTATATCCATATGCATTGTCATTTTAAGAGTTATGTTACCGACCGTTCAATAAACTAGTAGATCGAAAGTGTTTGTACGATAATCTTCGATGTGATTATAGCATTTATAAGAATACATAAACAATGTTGTAGAGACATCCCAACATAACTACAGTGTATTTAGGTTAAACGTTTTTTATCTTACAGTGTAGAGCTGATGGCCGTCTTCTACCAATTCATCAAAACACGAATTCTCAGGAAAAGTCACATTCAACACAATATCATCTTCAGCCATTTCTAACGTATATGCCTGACTCGCATGCAATATATCTGAAGATTGTTCATCCAACTTATAAAGTACAATATCCCATTTGATAATATCAGGAGTCGGCTTTGGTACATTGAGTATATAGGTTGGACCGAATATGGTGTTTCTCGTAACGGTCATAGGGATGCGCGTTGTTTGTGAATCAATGTGAAAACCGTGAAATCCATTCCACACAAAGGTTGTGTCTATTGAAATTGAATTGTTACATAGAAAATAAATGCAGATATATGCATGTATTTGAGAAATATGTTGTCGATCATTACTTAAATCAAATGTTTTAAAACGCAATAAGCGTTTTGAACGCAACGAGCGTTTTAAAACATAACAGGCGTTTTGTTGCCGTTTTTTTTAATGTTTCAATTCGGAATACATCGAAACTCGTGATTTTCTAGAATAAAAAAGCTTGACGAAGATACATCGTGATTATTACATAAATACATATAAAGAAATAGAAGTAATTAAATAAAATAATATATAACTGTGTATTGCATAAATACCTCCATTGATAGCCACATGAATGCCTCCATTCCAAGGACTTCCCGATTCAGTTAAAAAACGAACCGATACAAAATGTTTCTTTTGAGCACAAGGCACGCATCCGCATTTTGTTGCCATGTAGACGCTATGGTTGAAGGTACCTTTATATTTAATATAGTAAATATGGGTAAAGGAAATAGAATCCGGTGAAATGTTGGGACATTATGTCCGGGGCATTTTATGTTAGAGGAATGCATATCCTACAATGTATACTGCTCGAATTGGCGACTTTATGTCCGGGGAATTTTTGACCGGAATTTAAAAGAAATATTGCACTGGACTGCAATGAAAATAAATGTATTGTTTTGTCCAATGTATTCGTAGTTTTCGTTTTCATTAAGGCCTGGAGAAATCCCGATGCAACAATATAAAAATAGTGAAGTATCAAAATATAATAAATGATAAATGCGTATGCTGATGTATGCATCCCTTTCTTTTGCTAACAGTTTATGGTATAGAATAATACCTATATAATAAGATAATATGAAATAATTTATATTTGCAATATCCATTTGATTCAACAAGGCTATTCCTTACCTTGAACATCAGTGCATTCTAAATCCACTCTTGTAAACCCCACTGCCCCGCAACAATAAGTGGACAAACTCGGACACTGACTATCGGGTCCATCCTGATCGGGACAAGGGGTTTCAGGGCATTGGCCCACATCGAATATCGATCGGTTTTGGTGCTCACAGCCGAAGGGTAAATCAATGAAGTAAGATGATGGCTGGGATGGACAGAATTCTTTTGTTGTATCTGCAAAAAACAATGTCTTTTGTATACATTTTTATAGTGTGCCTAAATCCAAATAACAGAAACATTTAATTTTTAATTTTGAAAACAGTTGTTGATTGTGGAAATACATTGTATAAATTATTGTGCTTGCATTTGGACTTAAATACGGACTGCAAAAACATAACTCTTAACTGCAATCATAATCATAAGCTTCGTTTCCAGAAGCTTAAACTTTTAATATGCATTCAAACTTCTTATATAACCTACCCTTAACAATCACAAGGGCTGGTTCCGATACAACCGCACTATGGTCGTTACTGGCTCTGCACGAGTAATATCCCGATCGATCAACTGTTATTGATGAATCCTCAAACGTACTTTCGCCGCCACCCACAGTTGTAAGAATTAGAGTAACGTCATTGTAAAACCTGTTGAATAAAATAGAGAGAGGAGTTCAAATCTAAACCTTTACGAAACTTTTCCATTTTGGTCGCAGACGTATTAAGGAAATATGCCGTCGCCGCGTTGTCTTTCGACGTCAGACATTTATCCGACAACGGGGCGTAAAAGAAAGTCTGAAAACCCCTACATATGAACCCCGAATGGAGCAGCTTTAGAAGTGGCGTCTGAAAACGACATCTAACGATGAGTGAATGAGTTAGTTAATAATTGTTATAAAATGAAAGGTTGAATAACCTTGATTAAGATTTACGCAATTTATTACTTTTTTGAATTTAGATATAACCATTTTGGTTATTGTTATGAAATCATATGATTTGCTTATTATTCCTGATACCAAGTGCGTACCACTCGTAATACAAAGGACCTGGTACACCGGTCGCTTCACAACACAGTCGTAAGGAAGACCCTGCCGCCAAAACCTGATCTTCGGGTTGAACAGTGATCCTGAGATGCTCTTAAAAGAAAGAGAATGAAAGAGAAATGTTGCGTATGGTGCTTTGAATTTTACATTTGATACTTAACTGAACACAATGTATTATTATTCATATGTGGATTTAGTATGGATAAAAACGCATTCCCTACCCTAAATATTTTTTGAGGCAATGAATTTTGTTTTGAAAAATAATTCATGAATTATCAAATTAATGAATATAATTCGTAAATGATATACCTTTGCGATTCAGCCGCACTATATTCCCAATATCTGTCACCGCAACTTCCTGAGATTCATACGCGCCCGCCTTATCATCGAAAACCAAAATCTCATCCTCACACAACCAAAAATCCGTCGAAATATAAAACCTTCCATTGTTTTCAGTTATATTATAAATCAACAATCGCGGTGCCCTTGACGACGAAATAACAATGCCACTGAGACCGTATTCATTGTTTGTATCTATGACAACGCCTAGGATACCAGTGAAATCGGTGCATGAACAATGGTAACATGAAGCATGACGGGTTTGGTTATCAGGGCAAGTGGCATTGCAATCTGCAAATTGAAATTAAGAAGAAATAAAATCCATATTTGTTATACACACATAATTTCTATGTGAATCTCGCGATATAGTTATCCAATAACAGGATATTGACAAACATTACAAGAATTGGTTACGTTAATGAAAATGTTGAGTATGATTTTAATATTAAGAATTTATAGACCAGAGTCAGGAACATGTTCCTTTTAAGTGGTGAGACATGGTTATAGCCTCTTTTGGTTGATTTCTTTTGGATATCAAATGCATAAACCACAAGTGATATTGATTATTCAAACAGAACATTTATTACTTTTATATTGTTTAAAACAAACAAAAGTAAGAATATTGAAATTAATCTCAATGTACCTGGGCATTCGAAATCATTACATATTCTTCTCTGCTGCATATTGGCTGCGCACGCAACACCGGATTCGCCATTGGGACAATGTCGCGTTCTGATTCGCTGACCTCGACCACATGTGACACTGCAGTCTGACCAATCAGACCACTCGTTTCGGGGTCCATCTGGATATGAAAAAAAAATGTTTTTTTTTTTTACAATTTTACTAATAATTTGTACCATGCATGTCGTAATTTTAAGCATAGCATCCTTGGAAAAATTTACTTCTTCATCAAACAAACCAGTGTTTTTTTATCACAGATAATTTACAAAGTTTAGCACATACTTAAAAATATTAATCACAATGGGCATCATAGAGCCCTTTCCGCCAGAAAATCATCAAACCACACGTTTCCGAATAAGTTGTACATTAACTAAATAGATCAAAACGCTACACATAGGGTGTCGCAAAGCCTTTTCCACATCAAGTTATTCTATTTCATTTCAGCACAGTTTTTATTAAACAATTTTCCAACAACTGAATAATTCAATGTGATAGACTCAGAAAAAATGGGTATAGATGATTTATCAAATGAATAAGCTCACTTATATTAATACAGGGCGCCACATTACACATCATTTGCTGTGTCCCAACACCGATACAGGGCGTCTCCTCAGAAATGCACTCCCTCATTCGCCAACGGATTCCACCCCCACAGGAAACTGAACAAGCACTGAAGCTGCTCCACGACGCCCATTCACCAGCTAAAATTATTATTATTGAAGGAAACCCCCTGTTGGTTTCCCGATTTTAGTTCAAAGTGAATTACTACTCCGATAAAGCCACATCTTGGTTGCAATACCCTAAAGGGTTATTCTTACGCGCCAAAGTACGGTAATTCACTAATTTCCGTCCCTAAAATGAAAATTTTAGGCATTTCCATCATCTCCAACTATGGATATTCCTATTCATTGTTAACGGAAATTCCCATCTATTGATCACGTGTGATCACGTGACCGGATGTTGATTCCTATTTATTCAACGAAAAAGAGGGGATGGTGGGACGGGAGAACTATGTCCAAGATGTGGCTTTATCGGAGAAGTAATTCACTTTGAACTAAAATCGGGAAACCAACAGGGGGTTTCCTTCATTTTACCTTCAAAGCTGAATGAACAATCTACTCCTCAAAATCCACATCTTGGTTGCAAGACTTTAGAAAGGAGGCGGGTTCGTGAATTAAGCGACATACCAAATGCCTAACTGACTTCAATAAACCCAAATAAACGAGAAAAACTTTTTTCACGCGTTTTATTCCATCTAAAGAATCCAGCAAAGCAGGGGAGGAGCGTTATGGTTCGGGTTCCCCCGAGCATAGCAACGACGTATGTAGGGAACTCCGACACACATCGCCCCCCCCCCTTTTTACAAAAAGAGGTAAAAAACATTATATGTACATAAAATTCTCCATGAGAAAAAACTAAATCTCCTGAGTTAATAATCAATGCATTCGCGACTAGAACGAGCGACTGGCACAATAGAACAAAACAGTCCACGCTTATAGCGAGAATAAACGATCTCGAATAAATATGCACTATAAAAAGTTCTCCATGGAATGTCCACTGGGAATGTCCTTTCCATTACTTTTTTGTTTCCTTTGTTCGGACTTTTCGTCCAGCTTGCACTGAATATAGAGCAGAACAGAAACAAACGGTCAATCATTGGATAGAGTAACTGACATGAACGAAATTAGACAACAACCCCAGCTGTTACCAATCCCCCAAAGTCCGCTAACTGTGATAAGTCATCGGTAGAGAAACTTTGTGCATAGTGAGACAAGAACACGTTGGAAGAGGTCCATGCTCCTGCTTTCAACAACTCCTCTAATGAGCACGACCAGAGAGCGTGAAGAGATGTCGCCACGTGGCGAACTGAGTGCGGACGAACCACTAACTTTTCCACTGCTGCTGGGTCCTGCTTAGTATGCGCTAAAACGATCAGTTCCTTGATGTAACGCGAGGGGGTCTGTTGGTA
>LQRL01095224.1:3299-17904 GCA_001703475.1 Hydroides elegans | reverse complement strand
CCTTTATGTTTTCAATATATAATACCCCCCCCCCCCCTATTATCTTTTTTATGAAATACCATATTTTCATATTTTGAAAAAAATAATACGGGGGTATTTACTTTTCAAAGATAAAGGGGAGGGGTATTTGTTTTGGCTTCATTCTCTCGTTACCCATCTACTGAGGGCGCCAATGAATAAAGAGCGGCATGAATAAAACTTGATGAAACTAGGACATTCTGTAGGTTTGACGCGTAGGCTATATTTCCCTTTATAATTGATAGAAATGTCTCTTCATAGGTTTACTTATATAATCCTAATCAATATTGGCAATACAAATCACATGTAATTTCATAACTGAAACTGTAATTTGAGCCTTTTGACTTTTGAATCGATCATCTTCTATTTGCAACGTCAACATTTGAAACCAGTTAAAAAAATCCATAAAAACACTTTGCGATTCCGAAATAGGATGTCAATATGCAATTCATCAGTCTATTAATGGGCAAGCACTCTCTATTTATTTTTCATTAAAACAAATAGCCCCAGACTAAAAAGGAAATAACCAGAGCAACTATATGTTGGCACATTAATCAATACCTTAATTGACATCCTGGTGTCTATCAGGACATTTTTTAGAAAAAAAAAACTCTTTTACAAATCATCTGAGAAGTAATTTGCTTTGGTCTTTTATTTTATATTTTTGTGATAGTTTCATTACACAAAAGCAAAGCAATGTATCCTAAAATTCTGACCTTTATCCCAATTTAAAAGGAATCAATTAGCGAACATGATGCCTAGTGTTAAAACAAGTGTGATCATTAAAATATTATATTTTTCATAATTCCTTAGTCAAACCAAATAATATTTTATCGTCGGTATGTTGATTAAATACTATATTCTAATTCTTAAAGACATCATTGATTTTTACCATTAATACATACTATGTGTTCAGACCTTTAGGGCCTTCTCACAATGGAAGCTTTTTAAATTATAACAGAAAATTGCTGCAACAGCGCTCGTAACCAGGCCACAAACGACGGCAAAATCATCACCGTGCAAACCGATCCAGATGGAATCCCATTCCTTCACGTCACGTGTTCTTTGTGCGTTCTGGATGTCAATCTGGATCTGCATATGACGTCACAGAGAGTGGATTGTTCATGTGATGATACACAACACACGGTGGCCCTGTTGAATGCGTTATCGTGTACAAGCGAAGGTATAATTTCAAAACTTATTAAAATCCTGGTACATTGGTTCGAACCAACGACTTTTATCCTTTCATAGTTCGGTTATGTAAGCTCAATGTCTAAAAATCGACGTTTTCTGATTTGAAATGCTATATTTAAAGCATACCTGATCACCCATACAGCCAGCTTTAAACTATTTAAGGATATGTTTTTGATTTTTCGCGCGGAAAACCAGTATGGAATACAAAAAATGCTCATATATTTAATGTGTTTATTAGCAAACTAGTTTTGAGTGGTTCTATGGGTACCTGGAGTACCAATGCATGCATTAAATAAAAAAAAGTCCACAAGTTTTTACAGAAAATGACACGTTTAGGGTGTGTTTCCACGGCGGAAAAGGCCAGTCGGTTTTTCTCGTTTATTTCACTATTTTCTTTATAAGATTTTTCACAACCTCCGGAAAAGCTAGCTGTGTTCCGTGGAAAACGTGGTTCCACGGCGGTTTCTCACCCGAATCATAGATGTTTGACATTTAAAGAAATGAATTTACGTTTTTCGACAAAACGCTTCCGGAGTTTTGAAATAACCTGTGAGATTTGTGTTGACTTTCCAACTTTGTAGGTCGTAAAAGGCAACATTTTGATTTGATGTTTGACATTTTGACAAAGTGTTGCCAATTCTTAACCAGACTCTCCATGTCCTGATTAATCGTATGTGAATTGAACTTTTACATTTTGTGACAGAACGTAAATTTCATTGAATTTTAAATGCAAAAATGCTTGTACGATCACAAAAAAGGTTTGTGAGAAACCGCCGTGGAAACACATAAAGTGTTTTGCTTTTGTTGCAGAACCGCCGTGGAAACACACCCATATACCTTTTTCCCTAAATCACTTTGCCGCGTTAGAAAAAAAACCCAGGCGAAAACGCGACACTCGAGACAATTCTTTTCTGGTCAAAAATTAGGTGATTTCCAAAAATTATTGTTTGAGTATGGGTTTAAGTTGAAGTATGTATATCAAAGTATATGTACTTCTATCTAATCATCTTTTAAATAATATTAAGTGCTTTAAAAACGTTCCCTTAGGGTACGTTTATGATTTTTCGCAGCGGTTTTTTTTTTTGTGTTTATAATTTTCCGCTGCGGTTTTTGTGTTTATGATTTTTCGCCGCGATTTTAATATTCATAACCGCTAGACTCTTGCGAAAACACAAGCTGGTAACATTTTATAGTGATTTTTATATCGAAATCTCATCGAAGTGAATAGGTAATGTTATTTGGTAAGCAACATCAAAGGCTTTTTGGAATAACTATACAATGAAACGATATGAGAGAATAGCTATGGATAGATTTGCTCCACTGACTTTGGAATGTAGTGCTTTCCCAAATACATACAAGTATAACATATGCATACAATTATACATGCATGTACTTTTATTTGAGTTTGTAACAAATATTTAAATTTTACAATATCACAATATTCTATGCAAAATAATACGAACAAAACGATCAGAGCAGCATTGATTATCTAAGACTCGGTATATCATATATCAAAAGGGCTCCTATAAATTATTTTGAAAATAAATATTAGATCACATATTTAATTTTTACTTTTATATCTTCATGATTGACATGTTTGGTTTATTGAAATGCAATCAAAGAATCGTTTTATCAATATATAACCTTTATGTGTTTATATTTGAATATATCAATGGTTATTCCATTTCGGGCAGAAAATTCTCACTACTTTCTAAACATTGGAAACAAATCCCAAACAATAAAAATCGAAGAGAATCGTTGTGGCAAAAAATCATGAACACAACGAGCGGAAACGCAAAAGATCAAATTTTGTAATAAAATTCGTTTTTAAAGCACTTAATTGTATTTAAAAGATGATAAAGTAGAAGTACATATACGTTGATATATATACTCCAATATAAACCCACACTCAAAATATAATCTTATAAAAGCACCTAATTTTTTACCAAAACAGAATTTTCTCGTGTGTCGCGTTTTCGCCTGGGTTTTTTTTCTGACGCAGCAAAGTGATTTTGGGTAAAAGATATGAAAACTGTATTTTTATGTAAAAACTTGCGGATTTTTTTTAGATTAATGCATACATGGGTACACCAGATACCCATAGAATCACTTAAAACTAGTTTGCTAATAAACACATAAATTATATGAGCATTTTAGTATTCAAACTGGTTTTCCGCGCGAAAAATCATAAACGTACCCTAAGACAGTTTAAAACAGATTTGAATGTTGTTTTAAGCGTGTTTATGGTGTGGGGGTTATACAATCGAAGCATGGTTTAAAGGCGTTTCAGAAATCGTTTCAAACCAGCAAACACTTTGTTTAGCCGAAACCGTAAGTGGTTTCTGAAGCTAGGGTTGACGATTAGTTTGATCAATGTGGCCCTCAATGATGTACATTCCCACTTGGCAAGACGTCCACGGACGTCGAGAGGACGACCTGATTTTGGGCCCGTATGTAAATTTTCCGGACGTCCTTATTCGTCGCGGACGTAGAAAAGACGTCGCATCGACGTCGCGTCAGAATCGGATATACGAATAACGTCCTACGTACGCCGGGACGTAAAAAGGCGTCCGGAAACTTACATATTGGCCCAAATTAGGTCGTCCTCTCGACGTCACGTCCGAATAAGAGGCACTATTGACCGAGTGGGTTGTTTGTTGTGGCCATGGATGGCTTTATTTTAAGATGCTTGAAGGGAAGTTCTATCATGGCCTCCTTTTTTCGTTATTTTGAACTGTATATTTATTCAGAAATGACTTTCTCTATTTCAGCAATGGCATGCTATCATGCCTACCAGACTATTGAGAATGACAACCTGAATTCTCTACTTTACGTCAACTTCAATGACTCAACCGAAACTATAGATTTATCTTGCGATTATGAGGAAAATTGCTTGTTTGACAGGGGTGAGTCGAATTTATGCCGTGGATACATTTGCGTAAAAAAAAACTTTTTTTCGAGTTTTGTCATGAATTCCTTATGGAAACCCCTAAAAATATAATATATTTTAAACAATTTCATATTTTTATTTCAAACCGAGAAAACAACATTCTGTTTAGTCTGGTCTGCAAATAACGTTTTGTCACGTTTTATATTGCTGTGTTTGGTTTAGTGGAACGTTAAGAAGCATCGAGATTGGGTGAACAACGCCAACAACTTCGTCCCAGTGTTTCTATGTATTATATTATGTTTTGAATTGCTTTATATTTTACCGATGATCGTTTTAATGCTTTGTATTCTAAGACATTTGTTTTATATTTTACTAATTATAACTTTAATATTTCAAATTCTTAGATATACTCTCAATTGGATATGTTTCAATGCCCTGTTCATGTGAAGAACAATCTCTGCTTAACCGGGCCTCAGAGATAACATGTCGTTCGAGGGGTAAGATCCTATTAGTAGTTCTATATCATACTGTAATAATATAGTAACAAATACGTGTCGACATTTTTGCGAATAGAATAAACATTTTTTTTATTACTTTGAAACTTAAAATTGAATTGAACCGGGTCTCTTAATTCATATTCATGCATCATGCTTATAAAGTGTAACATTTACTATGCATTAAATCATTTTTATAATTATAGAGTCCCTAGTGTTTTTAAAATGTCATTCTGAGCTGCCTACAATCCAATATATCCGGTAAATCCGTATAGGATAGTCGAGTTTAGAGTCCATTATTTCAGTTGAATATGAACATATTTTTCTTTAAAAAAATGGATCGCGCATACAATGGGACTCTAAACTTAATACTGTTAAACAAAGTCTTTAACCTTATACGAGAATTTAAGACAAGCAATGGACACATAGTCTGTAAGGGCTTGGATATAGGAAGACTTGTTTCAACTTTTCATCCCTACCAACCCCAATTTTGCAATGAATTCTTTATGGGAAACCGAGACAACGTGACTGACTTATGATATGAGCGTTTTCTTTAAGGAAAGTTTTGAAGGCAGGATTTTTATTTGGGGACAAAAAAAACTCAAAAAAAGCTTGCAATGTGACCAGGCCCTTAGCCAATTCCAATTCAAATACACATCATATAATTTTTAATTTTACTTCTTTATTTCAGTTGACCAATGCGCAGAGGGCCTTGAATCCGTGTTGGGCCAAGTCCTTATTACACAACTAGATCTTTCCGATCCCAGTTCGCTTCTTGTGACTTGTTCTGAGCCATTTTATCGCTTTCGCCACGTGGAGTCGTTTTACTTTGATTGCACGTGCGCGGATCATAACTATACAGCCGTCTATGATCTGTATGGGCCGTGCTACAGGATGTGTAAGTGGCTGCGGTTTAACTTCAGTTTTCATTAATAGGATTATTAACTTTTCAGCTTATATAGCACTTTTTAAAAACTGAATATCCCCCTCTCGCTCAGTCGAACCTTATCTCGAACACGATTAGCTCGAATATCATTGTGATTCAAAGTCCCTCAATATTCTCTACTATTTAAGTTTTATCGTTAACAACGGTTAACTCGAACGCAAAAATGACTAGAAATGAATGTCAAGTCGCGCACAGTTTGAGTAATCAAGGCCTAACGATAAACAAATAATATGACATATATATTTTGTTCTTTAGCTTAAAGGTGTGTTTACCCGAAATAACAGCACATTATTCTGGGTGAACAGAAGCGATATATTACAATGTTTTTATACAAATGTGGCTTCAAATTTAAAGCACAAATTGTGTGTTTTGAGCTTGTTTGGAGCGGGTGAATGCGGCCTTATATTGTTATTTCTATTTCAAGACAACCCTCATTGCCAAACGGACCTACACGAGGCGAGCGGTCTGTGTTTCTGGTATAACTCGACGCAGGCCACATTCGCAGACGCTCTCAACATATGCGACAACTTACAGGGTGGCCTGGCCATGATTCTAAATGAAGAAGTCAATGCATTTCTGCTCGAGCAAGTGTTTATCGCGTGAGTAAAATGAACGATTGGCGTGAAAAGGCAGTGTAACCGTATTTGATCTTAAAGAACAGCTTCTCTTTGCTTAAATGTAACCGCGGCCTTATATATCTTGATCATTTTTGTCAACATAAAAATTAATTGCTATTGCATTTTGATGATTTTGTGTGTCTGTTTTTTTTTCTTTGTTAATATGCAAAATTCATGGCTTAATATCTAAAGTGAAATCCTAATCCATCCACTAAATTTGTACTGAATTTCAAGTTATATCTAAATCTAATTTGGTAATTAGAGTGATTTTCAATATTTATAACACTTTTTTATCATTTTCATCTAGCGACATTTCTATTTCATTATTCACAATTGCAAATTATCATCTTCATAAGACACTATTTTCTGATATAGATTTGTAATTCATTCATATTAATTTATTTCATTTATTCATTTCTAAGGTCCAGTTTTTCACCCACGAACTCTCACTGGATCGGCTTAAGCGACGGACACACGAAGGGAGTTTGGCGATGGATAAATACACAAGCGGCATACAACTGGACTAACTGGAGGGAGGGCAATCCAGAAAATGGTATGTAAAGGCGCGTTAACGCAAGAAAGCTCGTAAATGTTGCGTGAACAGAGGGGATTAATTGCCATGTTTTTGTACAAATGTGGCTTTCAAGAATATCGGTTTCGAGCTTTTTAACGAGCTTTTTTTTGTTTGTGTAAACGCGGCCTAACACATGTAAAGGGCTCCGACCAACATATTGTGTTAAATCGACTTAACATGTATCGCAAAAATGCATTGCAAAGTGTCACGTGATTATGTATCCACTTTATATACGTAAATAATGCTATACAATAAATGCGATCATAATAGTTTTCTGCTTTGGCCACTAGTCTTGTCGATCCTTATATAAATTATCAACTAAAAACACACGATGCCACTTTTCTCAAAACGTCTATTTCAGACTTAACACATTGATGCACGGGGCCCTTCATGTATAGCTACGTAGAACAAACAAACCTAAATTCCATAACAAACTCGCTTAATTTTACCTTTTATCATTTATTTATTTCAGATTATTCAAAATACGCTCTCCGACAAAATACACCGGTGAAGGGAGCAAACCAATGCCAACAATTGAATATGTTTTATCCGAATCATCTACCAAACCCAAAAATATACATGTTTTCTTATTATTCAATGTATACATTCCAATATAAGATACCAGAGTAAGGCCGCATTCACCCGCTCCGAAAAAAAACACACAATACGTATATACACTCTTAAAGCCGCGTTCACCTAAAACACCCTAAAAAGAATAGAAGACATAGAAAACATGGAAGGGATAATCCCTCATGTTCACGCCGAAATTTCGGGTGACAGCGGCTTAGATCATCAAACAATTCAATTCGAACTGAATTCAATACCGTTTAGTGGCCAAAATTATTAATATTAATTTAAAATTGAATTAACTATCATGTAAGTTGTTGCAAATGCTATTGTAAGTCATTAAAGCAATTCCACTTTTAAATTAAAGTAACGACATCATTTAGGTTTCTTGAACGTGAAATCATTTCAGAGGACACAATGGCATGTGTCGAACGCACATATGAGGGAGAATTTAGAAACGATGAGTGTGATCATCATTCAGCTTTCCTTTGCATGAACAATCCAGGTAATCTGAATAGGAATAATGCCCGAAGGGTCCTTACCAAAATGGTTATTGGCTCGAGGGTATGGAATAGTAATACCCAAGCCCGAAAGGCGCTAGCATTCCTTTTTCACATCCCTCGGGTTAATAACCATTTTGATTAGGACTCTTTGATTAATATTCCCGTTATATAGAATGTTGTTTGTTATAGTACGGACACGCGCTAGCCATTTTTTCTTCGATACTGTAACATTAAAAGAAAATATTGCAAAAGGCGAAATCGTTGGATTTACTATAGTTTCTTTTGCAGTATCGCAGAACAGATTCACAAGCGTGTGTCTGTACCATTATGTTTATAGATCATGGTCTGCTGACATTGGAAGCGGCAAGGGGCGGCAGAGACTGTGATTCTGATATTGTTTATAGGACATAGACTCTAGTCAAAAATCGACATTATCATACAAAGAACAGCTGCCGCTCCTTTCCGTTTTCCGTGTAAACAGGCTCAACAGCTTTGGGCCAATTTACGGGTTCCCATTTGTTTCAACATAGAAACCCAATCCAGACTGGCCACATTGGAAGCTTGTTTAGTTGCTTCCCTTCAAAAGTTCATTTTCATTATATGTCTTTATGAGAAACTCAAATTGATACCTTAACATATGTTGAGTTATTAAAATCAAGTCGCGTTTGGATAACATAGTTTGTAAGACAGGGTTGTTAGGGGAAAATCTGCAAACAGCATCTTATGTGGCCAGGGCCTTAGCCTGTAAAATTAACCCTCGAATGTCTATGGACTCTTTGGCTAAGAAGAAATATCATCTCAAAACATATCTGTATATATTGATCGAGGTTAAGTTTGAGATATTCAATACCTATTTCCTGATAGGTCAATGCTTTTACGGTGCACCCCTGCTTAGCCTCGTTTAACCTATTAAAACATAGCGGTAAACACAAATGGAAAAATAAATCTGAATAACTCATTATTGCAATTAGGACAGGTGCTTAATAATTGCAATTACGATAGAATGGAGTTACAGTTACATAGTGAAAACAATCTTATTTTTCAGGTTTGCCCGAATATTTCTGTTCTGACCTCGGAGATCTCGCACCATCTTTCGGTTGCCTTGGAACAGAGGAAGGTAAGATATGAATTCAATAAGTCATTTGTTAGCAGACATTTGTTAGAAATTGCTTTGCTATTATCCATTTTGGCATGAGGCCTAGTCGGATACAACTTAAAGTGACTAAATATCATGCTTTAAAGTAAACACTTTAATGGATTGGTCTCACATTCGTGGGCGCCAAACGTTATTCTTTGTTTGACGCAAAGAAAAGCTCAAAAGTTGTTGCCAGTAATACGTTGCCAGATGGAATAGAAACTCGACCTACAGTGGTTTACGTTCCTGTGAAAGTTCACAAAACCTGGTGTAATCTTATGTTTTGAACATGTTTAACACACATAATGTTTTCCTTTATATATAACGTTTATATTGACTTATATACAGGATTCAATAGAAATAACTATCTTGCAAATCTAATGTTCTACTATAATCGGATTTCTGAAGATTTCTTGCGGTTCAAATGCTCTTCTAGTAAAATTTTAACAAAAATACAAAACAAACTCAACAAAAATGCTTTAGGGATGTTAAGCACTAAATAACGTTTGAAATAAGACCGTAATGGTGCGTACAGCGGCCCTTTGCGTCTGCGGAATTGGTATAAAATATAGAAGAGCACTCCACGAGGTGTTCCTCTAAAAAGGTGTTCCTTTTCAAAATTGATCCAGCTACAAACATTCGAAAAATGCGATCTAGCTACAAGAATTAAAGAAACAGTTTTTTTCAGTATTTGTATATTTTTTACTAATCGATTTGAAAATTTAATTTTAATTTTATTCAGAAACATATAGCTAGGTCTTCTAAATGGAAATTTGCTTCAAAATTGGTAATACATATAAGTATTTCGACTTTTTACATTTCATAAAAGGTGTTCCTCTCCGGATTCTAACTGCCTAGATGAGCACAATGAATCCAGCTAGCTATAAAAATAGGAACACCTTTTTGCAATATTTGTTCTTCTAAATTTGATTATTTATTGTATAGTTCCATGTATCAAGTGGTTTTATACTCAAATTAACACGTTTTAAAACTTGGTCGTGGGGTGCCCTTCAATATAGCAAACCCAGCGGTATTTATTCCGCTTGTATAACTTGATTCTTTAACAGTTCCAATATCGCAGACGCAAACGCAAAGCGCCACTGAACGTACCATAATAGGACATAGTCAGTTTGGTAAAATAGCCTTAAAGAACAAGATAGATTCGCTGACGCTCAACGCCTCTTCCCTTGTGGCCATGCTCTAATTTGTATGTATTTTATTCGTTTTCCAGAAGATTGGTCGCGATCGGATGGGGTTCTCTATGCACATGGCCTGTTACTGTCAGAAAATATATCGTCGGCTTGGATGTGCAAACGACGATGCACACTAAGGATTGACTTCTTTTGCAAGTAAGAGTAGGCTTAAGGCGCGTTCACGCCAAAAATATCCTAAATTTTTGCGCGAACAGAGGGGATAAATTGCTATGTTTTATACAAATGTAGCTTTCAAAGATATCGGGTTTCGTGCTTTTTTCCAAGCTTTTCGTTTGAGTGAACGCGGCCTTAGGCTGTGGTAACATTGAAGTAGCGATAATTATCGCCACTTGCAGTTTTCACTGTTGTTCTTTGTTTATGAAATCGCAACCTGCGATAACCCGCTGGTCGCTGCTTGTGATTTTATAAACAAAGAAAAACAGTGAAAATCGCAAGTGGCGATAATAACCGCTACTTTAATGTAACCGCACCCTTAGGCTTTGATTACATAAAAGAGGCGATTCTGACCAGGCGCATAGGCCCCGGATACATTAAAACCCTCTGGTAGAGTCTAGTAATTTTCCATATTTTCTCTTAAGACTGAGAGAGCGTTTTATTATTTCTTGAACAATCGAAGTCCAGCAAAAGCAACAGTGAAAATCACAACTTGCGATTAAGCATCGCTTTTTGTTTTGTATCTATTTAATTATGTCATAAGGTAAAATCAATTTATACCTATAGGTGTATATATTTAATAATATGATATTGACATTTATGCTTATTTCAGAGGTGTGTCATTCTACGAATTATCAAATGAATGTCACTTATTCAGCGAAATGTACGCACTCACTTTTCAATCGGGTTATGTGTCCTACAGGAGAGCACCATATAGTAAGTTTCTAAAGAATTGTTAGGACCTGGCCATACTTGAAGGTTTTGCTTGCTTTCATCTGTCAGATTAAGTGCGTGGCCAGACGGGGAACGTCAAAGAGCGTTACTTTGACTTTAAACAATGATCTTATATTTAAAACTAGGGCATTTCAATTGGCTTAGGTACATATTGTGATAGACTAATGGTCCGTTCAGCGGGTCTTTGTGTCTGCGTCTGCGGAATTTGAATAGATCTAAAACATAGTAAAACCAGCGGTATTTATTCCACAGGGATTACTATGTTTTATACCAATTTAAATTCCCTATATGCAGACGCAAAGTCCCGCTGAACGCACCATTACGAGTAGTGTTGAAGATTTGTAGGGAAACATTAAGCAAATCAAGGTCTCTAATCCTTTTTTTATCGCGAAACCGATATAGACTTCTATTTCTAACAATATTTGAAATGTCAAACACAATTCGTATTGTGCACGACGCTTGCCTAGTTGAGAACGTGACTCGAAAAAGTCCCACAAAGAACATATAAGACCAATACCGCCGACGCTCCACGACGCTCCCAATCTGGCCACGCACTTAGTCTATTTCTTAATACCGTGAATATTTAGTCTTAACGGGCGTTTAGGTAACGGCTTGAGTTTTCCATAAGAAATTCATTGAAACATCTCTTGGTCCATCACATGTACCAGATTTCATTCCTAAACCTGTAAACTGCATACTTCCACAATTTTGCATCTGTTTGTATTTGCCTACAATAACGGTGATAAAAATGAAAGCAGTTCTTTCAAAATAGCAATAAATATCGTCTTATTTTACCAATGTAATTAGTATTCAACTTCACTTTAATTCACTAAAACATGTATAAAGTCAACGTATTGACCTGAGAACGTGTTTGAACCTTATTATTTCCTTTATTTTCTTTGCAATTTCCCCCATTTTTCTGCAGCATATACAACTTCTAAAACGCGGGCTTTTTGCCAATTTTCGTACTAATCATCACATTTTAAGGATATAAAAATATTTAAAATGATTTTTCAGGATTTTTTTCTTGATTTTGATGGATAGATTATCCTGTTCTCCTTTTTTCCTTTGACATATGTTTAGCTTTTGAACCAATGTTTGACACTTTTCCCGAAAGAATTTGACCATTTCTGTCAGGTTTTCTCAAAATTAATTGGCTTAAGAGGAATGCCGACTTGGGTTCCAGGGAGTCTTTGTGCACCCCACGATTAAATTCTCAAAATTTGTAGCAAACGAGCTTTGTTCTAACCGGGCAAAATGGAACTTTAATACGGTACGGCCACACGCTTGTGAAATGTTTCTGCGATCCTGCGAATTCAACTAGAATATAGTGAATCGAAATATACCTCGGGTTTACTATATTTTATTGAATTTCGCTGGATCGCGTAAAAAAAACAAGCGCGCATTCGTGCACTTCAGCAATTTAATACTAAGTATAGCTATTCACTTGCATTTAGAAAGGTGTATCTTGAATTTGCGCGGTATCTATAATTTGCGCACACGTGTTTCCTTGAGCATTATTTCCTATCTAGAAACATATAACATAGGAATAAATTGAGAAACTAGTTTCCTATCACACTTAAGTCAAAACAAGACCACAGTCTCAAGTAATACTCATGAGACGCGTGTACGCAAATGATAGATACCGCGCAAATTCAAGATACACCTTTCTACCGCTAATCATTTAATTAATATATGGTTCACACAATACAGGTCGCAATGTTGAAGATTGGTGCATTGAAGCGGCAACTCCGCTCGATGCAAACGGCGCTCTTTCGTTTTCTTCTCAATCTCTCGAGTGCGAACGAAAGTATATGCAGCCTTTGCAGCTTTTTGATGAGATTGAAATGGATCACGTCAGTAACTTGTAAGATGTCATATAGACTATACGTTTTGAGACTGCCTTAAAAAATGTTTACGATCAATGAGTTGACAACTTTGGATTAAAAGTTATACACCAAACAAATTCTGACCACAAAATTCCCGAATCGAACAACATAGTTCAGGTCGTTAAACTAACTTAAAAGCTTCTCAATATGCCAAATTGCCAAAGGTCAAAACAATTATATAAAAACTATATCAGCAAAGTTGAAACTAAGTCGATTTGTTGGGACAAGCAGTTATTGCGTCAGCGTTAGCGTTTTTTTTTCTCGATTTCTAATATATCAGTAGATTTTTTTAGTTATACATTATATGTCATCTTACTACGCGTAACCAAAACATGCCAACAAAAAGCGCTAAGCGGGATGGTAATGTATTTTATGCCATTTTCACATAAATCTAAAGTACATATCAAAACATACAAATAACGCGCTAAACACTCCAAGTGATATAGTTATGAAAGTGACATAGTTATGAAAAGCATAACAAACCCGCTTTGCGCTATCCGTTGCCTGCTTCGAGTCAACGCAGCTTTTTACATTAATATTACTTTGAGTCAGATTTGCCCCAGCGACGTACCAGCTCGGTCTGAGGGAATCCGGAACAACGCGTACCTTTCGGTGGTTGGACGGAACCTTTCCCGAATGGTCCAAATGGAATTACGATGAAAGACCTTCGGACCGTAACCCCGAATTGCAGTGTGTTGCTGTTGGTAGTAAGTGTTTTATTATGTGTTATTTTCACTCTTATGTCTCGAGTAACCGATTGGTTAAGATCTTAGGCATCGCTTAGTCTTTTTTTTATTACGAGAATACATATATCTACTACTTAATAGCCTTTTTGGTATGTTATTATACGTAAGCATCTGTATAACTTGCTCATGATCATTAAGAGGCCTATGGTGGGTTTCTGCTCAAACTTTCAAGCGTGTTTTAAGCGTTGTTTCAAGCTGGTTTTATCCAAGCTAAACGTTGGGTTGCAGGCGTGTTCTTATGGGAGTTTAACATTGTAAAGCTTGGTGTTTGCCAGACAATTACATTGGGTTGCTGATCAACGTTTTGGGTCGGTGTTCTGCAAGCATTGCTCAAGCGTAACTTAACACCTCGTTAGCACTTTTTGATTGGGCATTGTCGAAAGCAAATAAACAAATAAGTACATATTATGGCCCTTTCGCTATTATTTATACTTGGGAATAAAGCACATCATGCACCCTGATCTGTTTGGATTGTTTGGATTTCGATATAATTGAACACAATCAGTCCTAAACAATATGTTAAATATTTTGAAAGACATACTAATGTAAAGATGATGTCTATCACATTCCAGTATCTTCACATCGGAATCCCAAAATATCTCAATGGCGATAAGTCATCCATTATCAATATAATGCCATATTGATGTTTATGTGGTGGTACGTAAGGGTAATGGTTAGTTTTGAGAATATATATGAAATATGTCTGGATCTCAGGAATCTTTCTGACTTTTGTTCTCACTATACTTTGTACGCATCTTTACACATCACGTTTACGTCTATGCGACGTGGAGTCGAGATCGGCTGCATTGAGTACGTAAAATCTTCATCAGCATTTGCGACCATTTTGCGACCATTTGCGTCAGAAATTTGAATTTGCAACTAATACCGCACATTGCAAACGGATATATTAAATAGCGTTAATGTATATTC
>LQRL01095216.1:1183-13255 GCA_001703475.1 Hydroides elegans | reverse complement strand
ATAACATAGAGAAATGTATCCATAATCAAATACTCAATATGATCTTTTCAAAATATGGTAACATTTATATCAAGCAAGTTCTTTTTAAATATACCATTTCTCAGATCTATATGATAATATTGTATACATGTCCATCCCTTATTCATATCAAATGTTGAGTTGACCCCGCATGCAGTGTTTTGTTTGTGCTGTTTAACAATCTAGATAGAACCATTGCAGGCGATAGAATCTATGCATAAAGAAATATGGCATAATAACATGCGTTTTGTTCACTAAGTGTTGATAACAAATTCGAAGAATTAAACAAAAGTAATGGACATGTGTGGCAAAAATCAAGAAAAAATACTGCGCTTACAGTTTCAAAAAAAATTGAATAATAAAAAAGTTATTCGAGAAATAAGTGATTTGTTAGAAAATTTTGTATGGTTTAGCACCAACTACGATTACACATGAGGCTAAATCATCGATCACTTCTGTGTTCTTTGTTAGTGTTAAATGTTTCATTTTTATTACTTCAAATTCTAACATATTGAAGGAATACAACTTTTGGTGGGAAATTTGTATTTTTAACTCATTTAAATGTGTCACCAATGCCACCACCTTAGGGTTCTCATTCCAATAATGAGTCACTTCACCCTCGGGGAAGCTCTTCAGTGAAATTCTTCAGTTACAAGAACAATATCAGCTCAATTGCTCTTTAAACATTTAAGCAACATGTTTGAGTAGAAATCGATGGCAGTTAAACAAACGGGAGAAAGAATTGTGCTGCTTCGTTTTTATTCAGGATCATTCAATAGCATATTGCGTCACTAAAATATGATGGATCCGTTTATACTCCTACATTATTGATTGTATTTATATTATCAGGTCGAGGACGTCTCCCGAAACGGAGACGTCTCCCGAAACGGAGACGTCTCCGTTTTGGGAGACGGGCGTCTCCGTTTCGGGAGACGGTTGACAGATTTCGTTTATTTAGTGACATATAATTTTAAAAGGGTAATTAAACAATGACATTCATTAAATTTCACAATTTTATTAATATATTAAATTACATATACTTTAATGCATTAAATACGAAAATATCACAATATAACAAGTGAAACTAAAAAAGATATGGCGTCTTAAACATAGATGAATTGGAGAAATAACTACATTATTGAATTAATCAACTTTTTATTTTGATCCATAATTCTGGAAACAAAGATCGGGCAAAAAAACCAAGAATGGAGATTCAAGCTAATACATGTATATTCTTATAAACACTGGCGAATTTTCATGAAATTTCTATTCTTTGATTTTGTTGCACATGCGTTTCTTTGTGAATCCAACTTCTTGAGATGTGATATTGCCTATACAAATCGATTTTATTGTGTGATATCGGTAAAGATATAGAACTACTTCTTCATTAATCAAAACAGAAACATTCTGAATCATAACTTGTCAATAGATCTTAGGTTTGATTAACTGCTGCATGATTAGATAGATTTTTTAACACTGATTAACATCAGGTATTCAAATTATTTTCCTAGTTTGTTTGTGTTATTTAATGATTATAAGATAATAAATTATTTGATTTCTAATATTTAAAAAGAAGATACTGTAGGACGAAGGATGCCAACGCGTCAGTATACATAGAGAAAAGTGTAACAAAAGCGGTTCATAAAAACCCTTGTTCACTGAGGTGTGTTTGATGCAAACTTTACCATAGTAGGCATATAAACTGCTACATGAGTTCTTCTCAGATGTGACCAACGGTTGATATAATCTAATGTTTAATGTTTACCAATATCTTACAATAAAATCGATTTGTTTAAGTAATATTGCATCTCAGGAAGCAAAAATTCACAAAGAAACGCATGTGCAACAAAATCAAAGAATAGAAATTTCATGAAAATTCGCCAGTGTTTATAGGAATATATTAGCTTGAATCTCCATTCTTGGTTTTTTTGCCCGATCTTTGTTTCCAGAATTATGGATCAAAATAAAAAGTTGATTAATTCAATAATGTAGTTATTTCTCCAATTCATCTATGTTTAAGACGCCATATCTTTTTTTAGTTTCACTTGTTATATTGTGATATTTTCGTATGTAATGCATTAAAGTATATGTAATTTAATATATTAATAAAATTGTGAAATTTAATGAATGTCATTGTTTAATTACCCTTTTAAAATTATATGTCACTAAATAAACGAAATCTGTCAACCGTCTCCCGAAACGGAGACGCCCGTCTCCCAAAAGGGAGACGTCTCCGTTTCGGGAGACGTCTCCGTTTCGGGAGACGTCCTCGACCTGATTATATTATCATTCATATTGACTTTATTTGATAATATATTGCTGTTGCTTGTATTCAGACTTAGTCAAAACACTGCATAAGTTATAACTCGTTCATGTAAAAAAAGACGATAACAATGTATTTTTGCTCTTCAGGTTCTTGGTAATGATGATGATCGAGGCGCGGATTTATAGGGTCGCACGTCGACCAGCCCTGCCCCGTTAACTTTTATATGTTATATCCAAAAATAGATTGACATCTCCCCCCGCCTTCTTATTTTGTTATAAATTTGCAGCACGTTTCAATATTTTACTGGATCCCGGCCTGGTAATATTTCGCGTCATGACGTAACGTTTGATTTATCAAAAGGTATATGTGAAGTGGTCTCAAAACTACAGATAACTATTTAGGACCATCGTTTTTGTTTCTAATAATGATTAGCACATGGGCGTCCACCAGTCATTCATTCGCACCATCCATTGAAGGGTACCCCACGACACATTTTTCAAAAAGTTGTTAAATCACCTTAAAACAACATTACCAGTAAGAACAACAACAAAATAATGGTTTTTGAACATTAATATTTTGCAAAAAGGTGTTCCTTTTTTCCAAGCCAGCTGGGCTGTTCCTCCTTTTATAGCCAGCTTGGAACAGAAAAAGAACACCTTTTGCGAACATTGAAATGTTGTTGAATATATATAAAATACCTATCATATATTGCAAATTACAGTTTATTATACAATTGCAAGCAGGTTTAATCAAGTTTGAAATAATTATTCTCAATATTAATCACGAAAATGAGGTAATTATCAAAAAAGGTGTTCCTCAATCTGCTTAAATCTCCAAGCTAGAATGAACTTTCTCAAAATTTCCAAGCCAGCTGGAATTTGGTGGGGAACAGCTCGTGGGGTACTCTTCTCCATTCTCCCCTAACCTTTACGGCGCGAATTATTGGTAATAATGCGCCTGATTTTTATGAAATCTTTCATCATTATGGAAAGCTTAATGCCTCTTTCTTGTTCTCACCGTTCAATCATTAAGGAGGACTTTATACTTCTTACGTTCCTGATGTTTGAGCAAAGGTAGCTCGGGTTGTATGACATCATTGTTTGATTCGAATATGATGGATCCTCGCAATTAAGAAGTGGTAGTCTTGAGTCGTAAACATCGAATAATAGTCGAGAAGAATTGTAGTATGGTAGTCGGTACGATGACAACAAAATACGGGTGGCTCGAATTTAAAGTGTAGAAGTCTTATGTGATTTGATAAAGTCTCTTTATTTTAGTCCACTCAGAAAATGAAGTTTATAAAAATATATGCGCTTCATTTAATAAGAATATTCTTAGATATGCGGGGACTTATCTAATTTATCATCAAATGCGAAAACACCTTTCCAAAAGTTATGATTCCAAAGGCGCATATTTGTTTCATAAAAAAAAAGAGTATGATAACTTAAAATGAACCGGTTCGTTTAGACCGAACTTAAACCGACTATTGCCTAGCTGTAACTTGATGTAGCAAAATTCCCTAGACATCACCTTCTTTTTGTGTTGTTTTGCTTCTATAATATTTCGAGTGCTCGGCTCTTGCCATTTCCTAAGCTACCAGCTGTAACTACATAGACGTTTACTCACTCATATATCTTGTCAGTTGTCATATGTTTTATATTGATATGTACCATCTTCTCTTATCTTATAGACAGTATATGAGCCTTTCTATGTGAATTAATGTTTCTTCCAAAAGGTATCTTATATATATTCCGGAGATGTTATGGTGCTTAACAGAGATGCTTGGGTAGATTCCTTATACTAATGCGCATAATAGCAAGCGTGCAAATTGTATTTCAAGATATAGAAATAATTCATATATTGTACAAGTATTCATGGCGAAATTTTTAGAAAGACAAACGTGAGGCATTTTATGTTATCACATTTGTCAGGAAATAGTTTACTTGTTCTATATCTGAGCTAATAAAAAAAATGTCATAATGCACCGTTACATAGTATTCAAAAGGCCGCATCATGGATAATGATAATTTCATATGCAATTTCTAAGGAAAACCCCTGTGGTAGATAACTCGCTGTGTTATAATTTATATCGTTTTATCGTTTTGCCTGAGTAAACCACTCTTCTAAACAATGATTCTCAAATTCATAGTACCATATAAAAATAACAGTTAACGGGTACTCAAGGTCTTTTGTGATGAGTAAAACCGACGTTTTTCTTATCACCTGTTCGGTGCATTTTCCGTAATTACCCGAATGTAATGAACGGTAAAAATAAAAACACGCATCTGCTTAGGGCTTGTGTGGCTACATAAACTAAGTGTGTCGGTACGGCTGTATGTGCGTGTGTTATGCGCGAATTATCGTAGTAAAGCGAAGCATCAGTTGTTTCATAAATCACGTGGCCATGGATAAATGGACCATCCCATGTGAGACATAGGGATATTTCGTGCAATAATCGCTAGAGTATGGTCAACAACACCAAAACCATATTATATTTAAAAATATATGTGCAAGAAAAAAAAAAGAAATACAACTTTCGCAAAATTTGATAAATTGGATAGGATAGATTCTTAAATCATTTTCATAATTTGCTTGATATTTGTTAATTTGTTTTAAGTGGATATGAAATCGTACCGGGCAGGTTATTTTGGTGGATAGACTATTTAGGATATACATGAGATGGGCAACACGTGAGTATCTACGAGTGCCTTACATAAATTGTACCTATATAAATATGACCAAATTAATAGATAATAGTTATCACTTTACACGTAACGTTAGTTTTTTTATAAATGATAGAATAAATAAAAAGTCATAAAATAATACCAAATGGGTCTAATGGCGACACACCCTCGGATAATTTCTGGGAGAGGGGCGAATTTTCATGTTTTATTTTTGCGAATTTCGCAAGGCAATGTTTCTAAAAGACGTTATCATACAGGGCCATGAGTCCAGTAGTTATATAACTGTTATGAATTGCTCATATACCATCGGCAGCCAGAAGCAGACCGGGCTGAAATGAAGAATGATGGATATGTATATTAGTTGCATCATGATGCAATTTTGTTCATAGGTGTTCTGATGAAAAAATGCAAAAGAATCCATGAATAATATAAAAGTATGCTTTTGGTTTTCGCTATCTGGATCTATGTGTTTTTATTTTCTGTTAAACCGAGTGTCTAGACGGGGAGCCGTTCACCTTAATGCTCAACATATTGTGATTACCTTAACACTATATCAACATTTCATTTTAAATTTGCATCTGATCTTAATTAATTTCATTTAACATACAAACTACATTGAGCTAATCACAAATGACAAACATACATATTAAAGTCTTAACTCAACTGTACTTTGAATATGATGTCAAACTGGTGCTTGTGCGGCGCGATTGTAAGGAGGAGCATTAGAACGCAATATTTGTCTCAGTTATTTCTTAGAATCTATTTCCCCTAGATTGTTCATGTGTGGTTTCGGTGATGAGTTAGGTCATTATTTTTATGCAAAGATTCTATTGATTTGAAAAAAGAAGAGGTTTCTGCTATGAGTGGTTTACGAATAAAAGCTTATTGACATATTAGCAGTATCACTTTACTAGGGTTTGTCTTTTGATACTTCACTTTATGCAACTATATATTTTTAGTATAAAGTACATGATAACAACATTATATTCATATCAATTTACAGGTCAGGGAAAGACGGTCGTAAAGGCGCTCCTCCGCGCCAGTCACCCCGAGGTTCCACGAGTTCCTTGCCTCAACAACGAATTGACAGAACTCAACATGCGGAAAAAAGCAACAGCCTTCCCATGCAGCGTGCGAACCGTGCACAGGACAGGAGTGTGCAAGGAAGGCTCGTGCAGGGTCATGTGGCATCTGAAGTGGGTGCGCAAGGTACGTAGTATTTTTTTATGCATTTTGCATAGTGTATATAGAACATATGTTTGATTAGAATATAATATGTAATTGATACTAATATGTCGAGGATAATTGGTCATGTGGATTTACCTCAATCAAAGTGTTTTTGTAAACATATAATATTCTAGCTACCACTAATCTTTATCCGTAATTACAACGCAGAACCACACTAATAAATTTATTATGATCATGTATGCTGAAAACGAATGCCTATATATTTAGTTTATTACAAGTTCTATTGACTACTATTACAGGGATACATTTACTTTCTATAGACAAATAGTTGCTTTTCTATGCTACCTGTTATTATAAAATGCACCAAATAAGACAACATGATATATATAACATTCTTCTATATAATTATCTATTAAATTATTATATTATTGGTTATGTAGGATACAAACCAGTCCCTCCTCATCGACCGGCATCAGGGACATCAGAGGCTGCCGCAAGTCATATTTCTCGGGGACAAGAGAGACAGCAACACCAAAAGCAACAACAAAGATATGGGCGATTTTCTTTTCCGATTGACCCATCTCATTTAGGTACATTTTCATTGGTTATTCTATCGTCGATGACTATCTGTTTTAAACAATATGTAAAGCCTTTGATATACCAAACACAGCAGCAACAAAGACCCATCTCAATAAGGTACTAATTTAAAGTGCATTTCTAAACACAAAAAATCTAAATGCAGATACAAAGTTAAATTTTCTGAAAAATATCTTGTCAAGTAAGAAGGACAGTCACGTAGGGCGTATTTTGTAATTTAGAGCCATGAAAATACTAATTTATTTTACGATTATGGTTAATGAAGATCATATAAAATGCAGTTCTACCAAACGAGTGTTCTAAGCATATCACCGGTCTTACACATTTTGAAAATTAAAATCCCGTTTGGATTATTTTCATCTTTGATAAACAGTCATGATAAAAACAAGTAGGAACATTTAAACATTGATTGAATGTCATCTATCCAACTCCTAAAGTGGTCCGCATTTTGTCGGATATGAATATTTGTGGATGTCATTTTCTGACGTAGTTGATACTGCCCGCGCAGTTTTGTTTTAAACATATATTTATTACAAATATATTATATATACATTTTTTGGCGAAAATAATAGATATTTATTTGAACCATCATATTCAAATTTTGAAGCGACATATTTGGTTATGGGCGAATCATAATTTCTGGAAAATAAAGAGAAGTTTATTGCAATTCCAAAAATCAGTGTCAGAACACAAGCAAAGTCTTCCACAACAACACCGGGTCGGATCCCCAATTTGATTTAATTTATAATTATTGTGAGTAAGTTGTAGTCGGAATAGAAAGTGTAGCAATTTAGGATAAGCGGTCGAGACGGCAAGGGCATCATAATATAAAGGTTATCTGCAAAACAAACAAGCAGAAATGAGTAACATAAAATAAGATCCGATGTTATGTCGATGGTTGCATTATTTTATCTAGACAATTCAGATTATTGAAACCTTCCAGACAATTAAGAAAAATTTGAAAAAGTGTAACAAAATGCATTATGTCGGAAAAATATAGCTTTTAAACGTCAAGAAGAGCACCCTACGACATTTTTTTAAAACCCTAATTTGAGCATAAAACTTCTTGATATATTGAAATATACAATAAGTAAATCAAACTTTGAAGAGCAATTTTTGCAAAAAGGTATTCCTATGTTTGTAGCTAGCTAGCCCCATTGCACTCATATAGCCAACTAGAACTTGAGGAACACCTCGTGGGGTTCTTTTCATGTTAGTTCAGTATTTATTCCATATTTTTGTACCATATACGACTCTAACAATCATAAAACTGGTTAAATAGATTTTTTAAACTTAAAATGAAATCTAATTGCAGTTTATAAACGATGATGCATACATGTAACAAACGGTTTACAAAACTTAGCTTCAAAATATTACATAACATGGCAAATTTCAGACGTTTAAGACAACTTCGAGTTGCCTGACAGTTTGTCTTGAAAGTTTGAGATATGGATTTTCTGAAAGAAATGTGCCAAAATAAATGCAAAATCGAAGACGAGGTGCTGAAGAATTGACATAACGATTTTGTAAAGTAAACGCGAGAAGAAATTATGAAACTTTGACTTAGATTTCATTGTTTGACACAGAACGCAGGAGATGAAAAATATATATTCAATATTTGATGTTCATTGAGGTTGGTTCAAAAATGGTTTTATTTGTTTGGCCTCGCCCTTAAACACCACATTATCTGGTTCACACCCTTTTCAGATTTTCAATCATAGATAATTATTTCATATACAAAAGTTGCAAAACGGCCATTTATCCGATCTCACTTTAAGACGGAACTTTCTTTCACAGCAAAAATATCTTAACATTTAAGTCGGAACATTAGATTGGTAAAACTCATTAGATATTCTTGATTGTAATGCTGAATGTAGCAAGACGTATATTATAAAGCTCTAACATAACATAATTTTATGTTAGGATATCTAGTATTTTATAAGACAAATTTAGTATCAGGATAAAGATAAAAACACGTAGAATCGTTTTAAAGTAGTTCTTAACAATTTCGAATTTGTTTTAAAGTAAAAAACTATACTTTAACATAAATTTTAAAAGGCAATTTTAGAACTTTGGATTTTCAAAAGTGTCACTTATACTGAACACTGTGAACATTTTAATTGGATTAAGTACTAACTAAACAATATTTCAAGGATTGCCAAACGTACGTTAACCGGTATGAATTGGATATTCCTACTGTCAATCATGGTTCTAAACACTTTCTATCAAACTATTCAAGGGATTACAACATGCACTGGAAATCGCCCCTGGAGAGTACCGACTTTTCGAGGCTCATGCTATCAAAACCTATCAACAATAAGCCCTATTGACGTCATCTCAAAACAAAGATCAGCTGGTCGTAGTCCTAAACATCAAAACGGGGTCAACTATAGAAACCTTGTTAAAATTGAGTGCAATATCTCAGGAAAGGATAAACCAAAAACATTAAAATTTGGAGTTGCCAATGCCAGGTCAGTGTGTAACAAAGTCGACACTATTTCAGACATCATATAAAATGAAAAACTGGATATTCTCGCAATATGCGAAACCTGGATAACTGATGAAAACAAGCATATATTTGATCAAATTCGTCCATCGGATTACACTGTCATACACGTTCCGCGCCAGGAAAAGAGAGGAGGCGGTGTCGATATAATATGCAAGTCTACATTGAAACCTGAACAGGATAACAGTACCACATTTGATTCATTTGAACACGTTATCACTCTTGCCACCTACAAACATACCAGGCTAACCATAGTCAACCTGTATCGTCCTCCAAGCTCTAGTCTTGTGCAATTTTTTGAGGACCTTGCTTCATTGCTGGATGAACTATGCACGAGCACAACACCTATACTGATCTGCGGCGACTTCAATATCCACGTACAGAACAATACTGATGCAAACAAGAAACGACTCGACGACATATTATTCAGGTACGACCTATCACAACATGTCAAAGGCCCAACGCACACCTCAGGGAATACCCTAGACCTCGTCATAACCAGGACATGTGACAACATATTAGACTCTGTGGAGACTAGCTGCTTAGTTTCCGACCATTTTCTAGTGGCTGGGCACCTGAATTTTGAAGACCCTCCTTCAACCGCTAAACCCTCAGCCTTTCGAAAAATTGAGGATATCGATCTCGATAAATTCAAGAATGACATTCGTGAAAGAATTGACACTGAATGTGACGATCTGGATAGCTTAATAGAACATTTTGATTCCACATTGACATCAATTCTAGATTCACATGCCCCAGTGCAACACCGCAAAGGGAAAGCGAAACCAATCCAGCCATGGTATGACAACGACATACATGTTGCAAGACGCCAACGGCGCGCTTTAGAACGCAAATGGAAGAAAAATCCTGGCGACATCATAACCAAAGCCAATCTCAAGGCTGCTTCCTCTTCATATAATGAACTCATTACGACAAAAAAGACTGTGTTCCACAACAAACAAGTTACCGAAAATGCTGGAAATTCGGAAAATCTATTCAAAATAGTTGGAAACCTGCTCAACAACAAAAACAGCACAGTGTTACCGGAGGCACCCAGTGACAAAGACTTAGCGGATAAATTTGCGCTTTTCTTCAAAAACAAGATTGCAAAAATTAGAGAATCAGTCCAGGAAACACCTAATAACCATGCTAATATTATTCTCCCCTCCGAACCACGGTGCTCGTCCTCCCTACCTGCATTTCGGCCGGTAACCCCAGAAGAAATCAAGAAATATATCCTGTCTGCACCCTCCAAAACCTGTTTTGTGGACTCTATTCCGACTAACCTGATTAAACAGTGCGTTGATGAAGTGTTTCCTTGTATAGCCACCATCGTGAACAAGTCATTCGAGCAAGGATACATTCCAAAAGTTCTAAAACAAGCCGTCGTTACCCCAGTCCCAAAAAAGTCGAATGTGAGTGAATTTTCGAACTTTAGACCAATATCTAATCTACCCTTTTTGTCGAAGCTTCTGGAGCGTATAGTGGTAAACCAGCTAACTGATTACTGTGAGATAAATTCACTCGAAGAACCATATCAGTCCGCGTATAGACAAGAGCATAGCACAGAAACTGCGCTCCTTAAGAGTACAAACGACCTTCTACTAAACATGGATAATCAACAAATTTCCCTGCTTGTGTTACTCGACATGAGCGCAGCCTTTGACACAATCCCCCATCAGATATTTCTAGACAGACTAAAATGTGCATTTTGGTTATCTGGATCTGCTCTCAAATGGTTTGAGTCCTATTTCACGGACCGATCGCAACGCGTAGTGATTAATGGAGATATTTCATCTACAGACGAACTAGAAATAGGCCTACCCCAGGGGTCGGGGGCTGGTCCCTTTGGGTACAAGGCCTATACAAAACCGATCGGGCATCTCATCAAAACACTCTTATTGGACATAGCTTACCATATGTTCGCTGACGACAATCAGCTCTACAACGCGCTAAGTCCAAATTCGATAACCTCACAGTTAAATGCAAAGTCTAACCTTGAAAGTTGTATCAGTGTGCTCTCGAGATGGCTATTCGAAAACAAGCTCAAACTAAATGAAAGTAAGACTGAACTGGTGATGATTGGAAAAAAGGCACACATTCAAAAAATGACTTATGACAGTATTGTAATAGGTGGGTCAGAAATACCAGCTTCGCCCTGTGCCAAAAATCTTGGAGTCTATATCGACCAAGACCTTTCTATGGCCCCGCAGATTAACCATGTACTCAGGTCATGTAATACCCAGCTACGCGTGTTATGGTCTATTCGTCGGTTTTTGAGCGTGGAAGCAGCTAAAACTTTAGCTGTATCCCTCATACTATCAAAGCTTGACTATAGTAATAGTCTATATCACGGTCTCCCAAAGAATCTCCTCAATCAACTCCAACGGATACAGAACTCTGCTGCAAGATTTGTGTTGAAAATTCGAAAATATGAACATATCACCGAAGCCTTAAAACAGCTCCATTGGCTCCCCATCGCCTACCGGATTAAATACAAGATCGCTTTGATCATATTTAAAACTATAAATGGTCGGGGCCCAAGCTATATTAGAGAACTGTTCCTTGAAACCACTACATTTCGTCAAACCCGATCCAAACACAAGTTGAAAATACCTAGGACAAAGCTCAAATCGGCCGGGGACCGCTCCTTCAGCGTTGCCGCCCCCTTGATATGGAACTCATTACCGTCCAATATTACCAACGCAACGTCTATCCCCCAGTTAAAAAAACTGTTGAAAACGCATTTATTCAAGCTAGCATATGCATTTTAAACGCAAGTTCAGTTAGATATTGTATATTAGTCTTTTGTG
>LQRL01095201.1:13003-25388 GCA_001703475.1 Hydroides elegans | reverse complement strand
ATCAATCTAAGGTTCTCTAAATTAACCACAAAAAGTATAAATGATAGTATTTCTTCAATACGTTAGGAAACTGGTACAATGTTATCATGTGATCTCAATATTGCCATGACGATCATTTGCCGAATCGTACGGGTATTCGGGGACTTAATTTCTCGGAAGCAGGAGCCTAGCTATTTTCTCATAACATGGTTCCTCCTAATTTAAGACAACTTTTTTTCAACGAGCGCTGCCCGAATTCGGTCGAAACCATCAAAAGGCACATTTACACATCGGTACAATATATTTACTACCCTCCATTCAAAAGTTCTGGCCCGTACAAGAAAATGGTTAGAAAACCCGTATTTTGGCAATTTTAGCCGAATTCATCATCGAAAGATTATCAAATTCATCTAATGAACATTGACCTTTCATTTGAGCATATAACAAAGTCTCTACAACCTTCCATTTACAAGTTCAAATCAATGTGCCCCCAAACTGGAATTGGGGTCTTAAAACAGCAAATTCCAGTCAGCACCTTTATGCACAGAACTAGTTTGTACACTCGACAAACGACAATGCGTTTTACAAAAAAAAATGTTCTCAGGCCTGTCTCTCAACCCTTTACCTAAGAATTACCTCGATACATTAACCCGATAGATGATCTTCACCTTTGTGAACTAAGAATGCTCAAGGAAGCATTTGTGACACACGAACACGAAAAGGCCCGAACCGCCCCAAATTCAAAGAGGTATTGAATTTTTCGTATATGTGAATGTATTTAAAATCACTACGTTGGGCCATTTTTGCCAAAAAAAAAACGCTAACTTCCGGTAACGAATCTGGCCAAAACTCTCAAAAGGCACACCTACACACAAAAACCTTTTATTTGAGCCTATAATCAAGTCTCTAACACCTTTGGTTCAAATAGTTTAGCCCGTACAAGCTAATATGTCAACAACCCGCTATTTTTTGGGCACATTGACCATATTCGACCAAATCGGCCAAACTCTAGTGACAAATTTGGTCGAATCCGTCAAAAATCACGTCTACACATCAAGACCTTTCATTTGAGCTTATAACTTAAAGTCTCTATGACGTTCAAACGTTCTAGCCCGTACAAGCTCGTGTTTCGTTAAACCAATGGTTTTTGGCACTTTGGCCAAATTCGGCCAATTTCCGGTGGTCGAATCGGGCAAAAGGCACATCTACACATCTACACAGACCTTACATTTGAGCATTTAATCAAGTCTCTATCACCTTTGCTTGCAAAAGTTCTAGTCCGTACAAGAAAGCAATGACAGACGGACGGACAGACGGACGGCTAGACAGGCATCCCATCTATAGGCCAACTTTGGGTTCGGAACCTTACAAATTACAAGCCTTTTGGACAATTTGGCCAAATTCGGCCATTTCCAGTGCCCGATTTCGGCCAAAACTGTCATAAGGCACATCTACACGCCAAGACCTTTCATGTGAGCCTATTCCCAGATCGCTACGACCATTCGTTACAAAGAAACAGCCTGGAAAAGCTCATGTTTCGAAAAACCACTGTTTTTGGACAACTTGACCAAATTCGGCCATTTCCGGTGGTCAATTTTGACTAAAACTGTCAAAAGGCACATCAACACGCCAATGCCTTTCATATGAGCATACTCCAATGTCTCTACGACCTTCCGTTACAAAGAAACTGTCTGGAAAAGCTCATGTTTCGATAATCCACTGTTTTTGGCCAATTTGGCCAAATTCGGCCATTTCCGGTGGCCGGTTCTGGCCAAAACTGTCAAAAGGCACATCTACAAGACCTTTCATATGAGCCTATTCCAAGGTCTCTACGACCATCCGTTACAAAGATACAGCCTGGAAAAGAATCGATGACCGACAGACGGACGGACGGACAGACGGACACCCCGACTCTATAGGCCCCAACCGTTGGGGTTGGGGCCTAAAAAGTATGGTTTGTAATGTTCAGCCAATGTCGGAAGTTCACTGTAATCGGTCCAAATACACATTTACACACCAAGACCTTATGGGCCTCCGTTGACAATTTTATACTGCATGGATTGCTCAACGATCGACAGATGGATTGACACCTAGAGACAGTTTTTTTTGGTTATGGAATCGACACACAATTTCATAACAATGCAATCATGAAGTGTTACTTGTAAGTAAGGATCGAACCATTGAAAGTACGAAAATATACGAGTATCCATGATACTATACCTAATTAAAACACATGTTGACTCAGGAATTTAAGGTGATTTTTTTATTGGGATCTCTATTTGTTGTTCTGTTTGAAACTTGTAGTGCTTTGAGTTCTTTTATAACTATTTCTCTTGTCTTTGTTTCCAGCCGAATGGGCGTTGTTTTTTTTTTACATACGCCTTTTGCTTGTAAATACTTTGGCTGTAATCATATTATATTCATAACTAGTTTCTAAAACAAGCACATGTAACTTCTTTTAGTATATATGTCATGACTTCTTAACATACGTTTTGATGTGCGCATACGTGCGAAAATATTTGCATTGTGTGAGAAAGCAACCCACGAGAAACACGCCTGTCAAGAGTTTGACGGATCACTTAAAGCAGATTATTTCAATATAAGAAGCACATCTTTTGGTCAACAAACATTATAAATGTAGAGATTTATATATGAACCAGTCAATCAATTAAAAAAGCAAAGCCAAACCATGATGAAAGTACTTATTTATTAGATTTTACAATACCCACATGTCAATCATCCTTTTTCCTCAGCACGGACAGCGGAAGTTGATGATCGAGGGCAAGCTGGATGTGTTGCCAACATTAAAACGCAATTTACTTTAACTTTACAATGTGACAGCATATTATGAGCGGTTTGTATGATAGATTATTTGATCAGAAACAACTACCGCACCATGGTCACACTTGACAATTGTTAAGTTTCTTATAATATAGATAAAATCTGAAACTGAAACTTGCAGACGAAATTAACACATTCAACAGCCAAGGAAAAAGGTACCGCAAATTCTAACCAAACATATGCATAACTCACTGGTATTTTGAACTCACTTCAAATCGGTAACGCCCCGAATATACAGAATCGGGAGGCAAGATAATACCGAACATACATTATCATGCTGCAGGAGTTTGCCGATTGAAAAACAAGCATATTTTGAGAGTATTATCACAAAGCAGGATTACTCAGACGAGTACCGAGAGGAATATCCAGCGATTAATTCTGTTCAATATATATTCTGATGGGAAATCTTCCTAACGGGCATGCTTACAGAACAGAACAAGTATGAAAGTTTCAAATTTACTTTGATAAATAGGGGAAAACGAATTTATTCGTTTGCTATGTTGGCCTTTTAATAATAAAATCTATAAAATCCGAAAACGAAGGGTAAAGTTGTTCTTGATAACTAAAATTGTGCACTCTTCTTCCCCAACTCTTTACAACATCAGTAGGAAGAGCGCAACGCATTTTCTGAGGTTCGCTCCTATCATTTAGGATATCAAAACCCTCAATACTACGTATAGGGGACCGTATAGGCGACATCCAGCTTGGAAACGCGCAAAGTGTATCAACTACTCACATGTTGGTTAAGATGCTAGATATATGGCGAAAGGCGCTGAACACCCAGGGTACATCAGTTCCTGTCGCATTATTGGATTTTGCGAAAGCATTCGATCGCATAAATCATTCCATACTGCTAAACACGTACCGAAATCTTGATACACCCTTGTCTTATTAATTGGCTAGCGGTTTATTTTTACAGGGTATGACGCGGGCAGTGAAATTATGTGATGCAATATCATCTGACAGAATAGTAAAGCTGTCCCCCAGGGAACAATATTCGGATTGGAATGCTTCATCCTGATGATCGACGACCTGAAAGCAGACCACCCGTAATTCAAATTGGTAGATGATGGTACACCATTTATATCAGTGCCGAAAAACTCCGTATCGACAATACAACAGAGCATAAATCAAATTAACGTTTAGACAACCAATTACCAGATGCGACTAAATGCACTCAAGACTCATGAATTGACTATAAATTTCTCATCTTTGCGTTCACAATTTAGCCCTATCAAAATAGACAATATCGAAATAGATACTGTTAATCAGGCTAAACCTGTGGGAATTACCATTCAAGACGATCTTAAGTGGGATTATAATACTGACAATATACTGAAAAAGCACGAAAATGAATAATTTTATTTCAAAACTTAAATCATCAGGTGCGAGTCAAACAGACTTGGAACAGTTCCATATGTAATGGCCTTGGTCGGATCGTTGCAATGTTTGCCGTAAACTTAAAGGAAAAGCCCACTGATGCGTTGATAATGTATTCCGTTTTAATGCTGTAACATCATTTCACAATATTCACTTTTAAAGTAATCCTTTGATGTTTCAAACATATTCAAATCCAACAGCAAAGTGGAAAACTTTGACCTTATTTATATATCCGACAATAATTATTGTGTCTTAACTCTTTGACGTCTACAGCACAACTGAAATCACAGTTAATCCTGACCCCTATTTATACCTTTCGGATGGTGCCTAAGCAGAACCCTAGCCATGTGAACTGAATGCAATTACTATAACTCTCAATACGACAAAGTACCCCAATAATGCTTTTACTTACAAAAAGCATCTTTAGATAACTAAATACGGAACATGGAAAACCCGACTTTATTCAAAACATTCCACAATATTCGAACCTGCTTTAAAACATTGTTACACAACTCGAAATCAATGAATAACGATAGGATCGTTCATAGAATACAATGATACATTTATCAACAACATACCCCTATAAACGCCGAAACGGCAAACCTTTAAAATCAACCAATCAGAAGGCTTCCATGTGATGCACTGATTTGGGCGCCATTCTTTGGGCACCATTGGCAAAACATAAAAACCCCAATCTCAAATGCCTTAAACACTAGGAAAGACATATGCGAATAAGTCACCAATAAAATAATAGAATGTTAATGTCATTGTCCTTTACACTATACAAGTACTGTTATACCTATATGTGAATATGTAGCGCCGGTATAGGCGAGTACTGTAGCGCTACTACAAAGACAACAAATAGAGACAGTTCAAAAGAGAGCGATTAATATCATCAATCCGTGTGAAAATTTCTCAAATGGTCTATCCAGTCTTAATTTAGATACATTAGAAGAGAGAAGAGAAAGACTGTGCAAACGTTTTTTTTTAAAATAAAATCAAGTAAGAGAGTGATAAATACATGATATTGTACCAAAAAAACAATAATTTGAAGTACGATTTTAGGAAGCAAAACAATATTAAATACCGGGATGCCATACCAAGCGATACCAAAACTCTTTTTTGCCTTATGCCATTAGATTTTTTATGAAAGTCTAGTCACAATATAGTATAAGTATTATATTTTCAATATCACTGTTATATGTATGCAAGTTATTAATCTATGTACACAGTTTAACATTCTATGTTGCAGTGAAAATAAAATTATTACATTATATTTATAGCAGCGTTGCATTGCCTGAGAAAATCAGCATACTTTCGGAGACTTACATTATCTTTGTGTGAGAGCTTTGGCCACTGCTCGAGTGTATCCCTAAGGGCGTTGGAAACTATGACATCGTTTCTAAACCTTCCTCAAACACATTTCTTGCATCATCATAACTATTTGGTAAAGAATAAAGAACAAATCCATCTAAACACTCCTTGGCCTCCCCACCCACATACATTTTCAAATAATGTATCTTATCCAGTGGTGGGTTAGCCGTTTCCTATATCAAAACCTGAAAGGAATGTTTCCATTCAGCGAACATAAAAGGATCCCCATAAATATGTTGGGCGAACGTCTCAAACAAGTCGTGATTAGAAGTGTTATTCTAAATGGAGTTTACGTTCCCCTGAACACATTTTGTTACTGGGATTGACTCACTCACTTGTTTCTCATTACGTACGGGAACGTCTTGATGCTTGACCGAATTTACGTTAGATATCGCCGATTTACGTTCAGACACAATGTCTGCTAATATGAGTCCCATGCGTTTCATAAATTTATAATTATCACGCTCGACGTCTTCGGATCGTTTCACGATTGTTTGGAGTAGGTTTCGCCGTGAATGTCCATTATCTCATTGTTATACGCATCGATTGATATAAATTCATGTTCCAATACGTCCTGTTATTGACGTATCTCTTGTTCGTTTGTATTATCGACACCCAACAACTTCTGTGCTTATTGCTAGTTCGGCACTAGCGCGACACTCTCGTTAAATACCTTATCGTTTATACGGGCATCCTTTTCAATCATGAACGAGTTTTTTTGGCTAAGTCACACTCTCGCTCATTGCACCTTCTACTTCACCTTTACCAGACTTTTTCAAAACAAACACCTTTTATAACTTTAAAGGGTCCGAATTACATACAATCAATTATTTTCAAACTACATGTATCATTTGTATTTAAATATTATATACACAGAGGTCGTATACCAACTGTATACACCACTATTTCGGTATATAAATACGCCTCACTTTTGTCTGGAATTACCTTTGTTTTCATCCTTTACTGTGAATGAAGGTCATATGCCGTGCCGTCGAGAAGGCTGCGATCGCACTCAGCAAAGTTTACTGTTTGACTGTTGCAAAGACGGTGACTGTTGTTTTCAGCAACATCGTCTATACATCGAGGTTGACTGCACTATTACCATTCTTTTCTCAAACATATATATTGGCACCATATCATCCACTTTCATTCTATTCAAAATAATTTTTAGCTATAGGCTAATTGTATTATCAAAAATTAGATATATGAGTATTAATAAGTTGTATTTTTGTATGATATGTATATGTAAATCTATTTTTAACTTGTCTATTTAAGTTGACGGGTTTTACGAATAAAATGTTATAAAACTGCAAACTGCCTTTAGTCCTTTCTTGAAGGTCCGGGGCACACGTCGTTACGCTATAACTTCTTAAAGCACTTAGATACACTGATATGTCCGGTGTTTGTTTTTGTTTAAACTATATTTGCTAGGGGTTGGCGACAGAATTGTTTCTATTATTCTATTTATATTTTTTTAATTGTCACAAGACAAAATTTATTATGCTTTATTTTAATACTAAAAGGAAGATAACAATGGTAAAACATAAAGGTAATCGATAGTCTCAATAGCAGTATTGGTCTGTCTGAAGCGTTCATTTGACTCCACATTTATTTCATCGTTTCCACAGTATTTAATATCTGCTTATCCGGATATCATTTTCTTTATTTCGCATTTTTCTATACCAAGGCCATTGGTATCACTCTTTAATTTGTCTTGTTTATAGAACTTAAATTTACTTATTCTTATATTGAATAATAATATGGTAGTTAGATTTAAATATATTTGCACTTTTATTTGAGTTTTACTTTGTCTAAATTGTTTTTCTTTGCAGAAGATTAGCTTAATTTGTTGATTATGTTATCACTCCTCATTTGTTCTCGTGTTTTATGAATAGTCGTGAATATTTAGATTGGTTTACCAGTATATTTCCGCTTTTCAAATACGTCATTAGACAATCAACATACTCCGACCAACCAGGCTTCTTGTATATACTTTTCTTTTTTGGATGTTTTTCTTGTCATTTTTGGCAGATTCGATAAGGAAATTGATTGTTTACGTGTAAATAGAATCATAATTCTCTCTATGGTATTTAGATTTAAATAAGAATATGTATTATCAAATATAAAAAATAATTTAGGTATATTCTATGTATATTCCAAAACAAGGTCAGCTTATTTTTTTTAATTTATGAGATAATTCTGGATCAGGTATATGTTTCGGGATATGAATCACTGTTTTTGTTTTGTTTGTTTGTTTGAGTGTTATCTGGGATGAATATACAGGGATTAGAAACCAATTCGAAACATCGATAACTTTATCGACGGTTTTTTTCCCGAGTAGAGGTACCTGCCTCGATCATCGGTAAAAATGATATATGTTGTTGTAAGCGTACAAAGTTGAAATTTCAAACGGTGGAAATGAAGATATCAATCTATCATTTGACTATATTTTTAACTTCAAAAACACTATAAGCCATTTAAACAATATCATGCACATATTATTGCAAATAAAAATGTCATGTTTAAAGTGCATTTTTCCCCACATATACTCATGTTTATGTTAAATATTGGCACATATGAGAAACGTCATGCGTCGAATTTAGTAAGCGGTGGTAGAAGAATCATTAATAAGCATTTCTGATTGATTGTACATACTATATGATCGAAATCATATTTCATCATAATTTTTATCTAAACAAGGTACATTTATTCGAAACACGAAAGTCTTCTGTTTTGTTTCTTATCCCTGTATATTCATCCCCGGTGTTATATTTACCCTGGGAAGAATATAACAGGGATAAGAATCGAGGGTCTAACCTCGGCAACACCTATAAACGTAACGATCGGGTTTTCCCACAAGCACGTGGCTACAAAATCTTTAAAAAAAATGGGGGTTTTAACCAAAATATGCGATTATTTGATTTTCCGAAAATCATTAATTATTCCATTCGACATTTCTTTCAAGTTTGTTAACTGATAATTATAAATCATTGAAGCGTTTTTTCTTTTTGCATTCTTACAAATTGCAGTGTTTACGGAACTGGCCGAGCAGCCGATGGTCGACCACTAATTCGCTCGCTCGTCGATCTTTTTGTGAGTATACGGCTGAAGGCCTTTTCACAGCACTATTAATGATGTATCCAAAATGAGAATTGTCTATGTTATTCTTTAGTTAGTTCACAATATTCACAAACACTCTCCAGGTGTCTTTATTCTGAGCCAGTTTTATTGCTCCATATATATCCATGCACTTGGGTAGTAGTTTTTCGATCAGTTTTAGGGGAGTTTGTCTTTGACCTCCTACTGGCTTTTTCGTTGGTCTTAAGCCCTCATAGAGTGTTTTTTTAGCTGGCGCTGAATTCGGTAATCTACATATATGACCAGACACTCTAAGACGCCTAGTTGCTATGGTCTATGACCATGGTTTTTGATTAGCTGTTTCATATAGTTGTTCGTTCGTTATCCAGTTGTTATAAGGGTACCAACATATGTTTAGGACTCTGCAAAGGAGATGTCTTTGGAAAGCGTCTATTTTCTTCTCCTACGTACTAGTAAGGGTCCATAATTCAAAATTATATAGGAAAATACTCGATAGTAACGCGTTAAAAAAATCGTAGTTTTGTTTCTTCGCTCACGTAATTGTTAGTAAATATAGGTTTCAGTTTGAAAAAAACGGTGTTAGTGAGTTGTTTACGTCTATTTATGTCTTCTGTTGTTCCAAGTAAACCGCCTACTTATTTGCATTTTTCCAGCTGTCATTGTCATTTTTTATGTTGTATTTATCGGTTTTGGATTGATTTATGAGTAGGTTTCTTTCTTTGAGTTTCTCTGTAGTGTTTTCTTTTCTATATTTTCTATGATATGTTCTTCAGCAGATGCCCACCCTATGTCATCAGCATATAATTGGTCAACTGTAAATTGTGTGTCCTCGCAGTTTGAAAAATTGTGATCTTCTAAATGGTGCTGTACTGGAAGTTTTTCGTTTTTCTCGCTCACTTTTTGTAGGTCGTTCGTTATTTCTAATTGTTCTTGTACAGTTTTTGGATTTTGATCTAGCAAACCTTGTACGGCACTATGTATATTGTCATTGTCTTTTTAAGGAGTTTTTTAAGACTTTTTGCTAGATATGTAATGAAAAACAGCGCGGGTGCTCCGTTACCTTGTGGTGACCCGATATTTGTTTTAAAAGCACTTCCTAGTTGATTTTTGAGTTTTCGAGTTCTACGTTATCTAGTAATAATGCAACTAGATGTATTTAATCATTGTTCAGCACTTCTTTTAGGTCATCAATCAGTAGGTCCCTCTTAATAGTGTCAAAAGCTTTGCTCATATCAAGCAAAAGTAGATTTGTTTCATATCCTATTGATGTTATGTTTTTTTCGGCGAGAACTTTGAAAGTGAATACTAATTCTGTTGTGCCTCGGTTGCTTGTGTATGCGGTTTGAGTAACCTGGAATTTATTTTTCGTGTAGTGAGAGTGTTGATAATAGAATGACTGATCTGAGATTTTCTGCTGGTCCTTGATTTCCTTGATATTTTCTAATAGTTTATCAGCTTCTGCATTTTTTTTATCACATGTATGGACTTTTAAATCGAGTTCCTCTCCTTTTGAGTTCTCTTATCTGTTCTCTATCTGTATATTTTTCTATTTTAAATCTGCTATTCTTCTGTTTATTCGATAGCAGTTCTATTGTTGGGTTTGATGGCTTATTCTTATGATTCTTAACTCCTAACTTATAATTAGCATAGTTACATGGGTCTGGCACTAAAATAAGAAAATTTATTTCTTCAAGCCAGTATCCTTTCGTCGTAAAAGTTGTGTTTTTGTTGTTTAAATTATATAAATATACATGTGAAGTCATTGTAAAAAATACTTATTATAAACAGCATGCATATTTATGGCGAAATAAACAATCGTTATTCGTTATTCGTTATGTTTTGGTGGTCGCAGATTCTCCGCACTGTCTTAACAAACTTTACATAAACTGTTCCAATGATGCTGCGTACATGAATGATATATATTAGTGAGATTTTCTCTGACACTCTGTTGATATTTTTGTTGTATGGCTGGATTTCTCAGATGATCGATGGATATTGACTTATTAGTATTTGGTCTTCTTTATACGACTTGCCAATTAATCTTAAATTTTTCTATTACGATCTTATGGTCACTACGTGTGTGAAAATTATTTAAAGATTTCGCATCTGTGTTGTTCCGTTTCCAAGAGGTATGTGCAAAAATAAAGTCGATTTGATGTCTAAATGGATTTCGTAGATAAGCTGGATAGTTATTGTTCTACCAAGTAGTGATGTTAGTGTAGAGGTGTTTGAAAAAAAGTGTTAGTAGCTTATATATTATTTTGGATGATAAAATCTATTAAGAAGGGTCCGTTTTCGAAACATGAATTTAAACATTTATGATATTGTGTCTCGTTTCTAATCCCCGTATCTTCATCCCAGATTTACCGAGCAATTTGCGAAAATTAATTGTAAATTCGTCTTTAAATAAATCTACGTTATATCATTTTGCGTTTTATTGAACATATGCCACACCTGCACATAGAAACTACTCCCACTATTACAATATCTGATACATAGCATAAGGTATATGATAACTTAACTAGTACATTATACAGGTATAATAGCGCTAAATGCAAGTAAACATTTGATTAACCAATCAAATGGTAGAATAATAAAACGCAATGAAAAACTACAATCATTTATCGAAATTGAACAACCCAAACAAATCTTTACGTGGCTAAAGTTTTTACCGATTTAATCCATGTAGATATCACAACTGCGGATAACAATGTATCAAATAACAATCTTGATCACTATATTAACATTTATTTATATGTGGCTTAGAAAGCTACCCAATAACAAACGTGTATGCGTTATGGTGCTGGGCGATATTGGAAGATCTCCACGGATGCAATATCATGCACTTTCGTTTGCCAACAGTGGATACATAGTTGATCTAATTGGATACGATGGTTCTAAGCCTGATCGAACATTATTGCTGAACGAAAATATATACATTCATTATATGGTAGAACCACCAGAAATATTGAAACGACTGCCAAGACTGGTCGGTTATGCTGCTAAGGCGTTGTATCAAGCGGTGTTATTGTGTTTACGAATGTGTTTGATAAAACGCCCACAAGTAATCCTTCTTCAAAATCCGCCATCGATACCTTCAATGGCTATTGCATGGTTTGTGAGCAGAATCAGATCATGCAAATTTGTTATTGATTGGCACAATTATGGATACTCAATCATGTCACTGACTCTCGGTGAACGACACAAACTTGTCAAGATTGCAAAATGGTACGAACATTATTTTGGAAGAAAAGCTGATGGTAACATATGCGTCACTAATGCCATGAAGGAAGACCTTGCTCAAAATTGGAAAATCGATGCCAATACTCATTATGATCGGCCTCCCGTCAAGTTTAAAAGAACCAATTTGGAAGAACAACACGAGTTATTTGTTAAACTTTCTGATACCTATGACGTTTTCAAAGCTCGAAGCAAAAAGACCGAAACCGATATTGAGCGTACATGTTTTACAGTGAAGCAGCAGAATGGCAGAATTTATGCACTTCCTTGCAGACCGGCCCTTCTAGTAAGCAGTACAAGTTGGACTGAAGATGAGGACTTTTCAATTCTGCTCAATGCATTAGATAAATATGAACATGCTTATTCAAAGGGACTTGAACCAGTGTATAGCAATTTACCAAAACTGGTATGTGTCATAACTGGCAAGGGACCCACAAAAGCACGTTATTTAGAAGAAATCAAAAACCGAGCA